>PVJN01010131.1:5823-58456 GCA_004026805.1 Lasiurus borealis | reverse complement strand
AGAAAACTGTTAGTGCTTTGGCATTGTTTCAAATCTTTCAGGCCATTAGGGGACCATTTGGTATTCTAAGAAAGATAATTCACTAAAACAAACTATAATAGTATAGAATAGCTAATGCAACTCTCCAAGTCTCCAAATTGTTTATTTCATTTTGCCTAGCAAGCTATGGGCACCCCAGTTGGCATTCATCTCTTTCCCCAATTCTCACATTGCCCTTTGAGTGTTACTCTGTTATAACACTTGCACCAGTCTGCTTTGTGTTAAAATTGTTTGGTACTAAAGTGAAGCAAGACTGTGTCATAAGGGTATCATATAAAGCAAGCCGAGATGGAGGAGCAGGTGGTCCAAGATCAATGGAGGAGTCATTGGGACCAAAAGGCTCCCTGGGCTAGGTGGGAAAAACAATAGAGAGAAGGGAAGCTAGTTGGTTATGGTTAATTAATATTCCAGCTTCTCTCTTTTAGTAACATTTGACAGAGTTTGGCATCCTGTGTGTACCACTTAGCAAATAGACGAGGCCCAGCAATGGCTAACACCTGATGTTGGGATTTTAGGAAGAAGGGGAATGAGGAAAAGGAACAGAGAGGAGAGATGATGGTTTGGCTGGGGTTGAATTATGAAAGAACTTTTAGTCATTTCAAGGCTCATGGCACACAGGTGAGTCCCAAGAAGGCTGGGGATATAACTGAAAATATATCTCAGAGTCTCCCATGTCATTTTTGGGAAACCATGAAGAGCTTTCCTTCAAATAGATATTTACATCTGATGGTTTGGAGAAGTCTCTAAACTGTTTCTGGATGGATTTATGACAGATGCCCAACTTTGTTGCTATGTCCATTTTGGATCTAAAATTTTGTTGTTCTTGTTGTTATGCGCTAATCTGAGCACTGCAGGATGCTTAACAGCACCCCTTCCCACCAAAACCTCAGTGCTGGGCCGCTGCTGCTCCCTCCTCCTAGGAGCCTGTGAGATGTCCAAGAGAGGTGAGATCTCTGTGACACTAAAGGTGGAAGCCACAGTGCTCTAGGAAGGAGAGGAGAGGAGAGGAGAGGCTATCTCTCCTTTTTTATATTGATCATCTGGGGGATGAAGCATATTGTGGTACCCATGCCCTTCATTTTTCAGCAGTGTTTAAAAAACAGTGCAGAATCCAGTACCTTCATTTTGCCATCTAGACTTGGAATAAAATTTGAACCAATTGGGGGGGGGGGATCCCATAGGACTGCTCACTACTCATGTCATCTTATTTTAATGCCCTTTTCTTAAAGGATCTTATACTGGACTATGCTCTTTTGGTTGCTCCTCCCTTCTCCATCTCAATAAACCAGACCTTGGTGTTCTCAGATCTCAGGTGGTTGCAGGGCAGGAAGACAAGCATTCTGAGAATATTTTTCTTCTTGGTTTTTGTTCTCTAACGTCTCAACTCATGGAAGAGACTATGCTGGGTCCTCTTGAGAGAAATATAGTAGCACCCCCTTATCCATGGTTTCCCTTTTGGTGGTTAAAAAATATTAAATGGAAAATTCTATGAAGAAACAATTCATAAGCTTTCAATTGAGCACAGTTCTGAGCAGAGTAATGAAATCTTTCTCCATCCAGCTCCATCCGCCCGAGACATGAATTATCCTTTCCAGTGTGTCCATGCCTTGAACACTCCTGCCTGGTTGTCACTTAGTAGCCCTCTTGGTTATCAGGGTGACTATCCTGGTATCAGAGTGCTTGAGTTCAAATAACCCTTATTTCACATAATGATGGCCCCTCAGTTCAAGGGTAATAATGCTGGCAATGCTGATATACCAAAGGACTTCCTTTTAGTGAGAAGGTGAAGTTCTTGACTTAATAAGGAAAGAAAAAATTGTATGCGGAGGTTTCCAAGATCTGTGGTAAGCACAGATCTTCTATCTGTGAAATTTTGAAGGATAATGCTAGTTTTGCTATCTCACCTCAAACCACAAAGATTATAGCCATAGTAAGTGATAAAATAGAAAGGCATTACATTTTATCATAGTATCCTATATAAGAAAAGGATAATATGCAAATTGTCCCCTCTTCTGGGAGTTCAACCAGGAGTTCAACTAGGAGTTTGACCAAGGGATGGGGCTGGCCTGCTAAGCACCCTCGGCCCCTCCCCCCAGCTGATCTGTCCTGATCAGCCTGATTGGGGTGAGCAGGCCAGACCTCATCCATGCATGAATTCATGCACCAGGCCTCTAGTGAATATATAGAAAAAAATACAGTATATATAGGGTTTGCCACTACCTCAGGTTTCGGGCATCCACTGGGGGTCTTGGAACGTATCTCCTTCCAAGTCAGAGGGCAATAGAGAGCTATGGCTTCCAGGGGCAACCTTTTTCCCTGGCAGTGGCTTCAAGGAGGTATAGCAGTTGTCCATAAGGATTACTAGATTCTACACATCAGGACTCCTGCCTTGGCAGTGATTTTAATGCTCATGCTTGACCCAGTAGTGTAGAGACACCTGCCTCCACAACTCTGGACATGTGACGCTCAGGTGACAATTGTATGTTCAAAGATTGTCACAGTGATATTTCCCATCTCACCCGTCTTCTATAACGCAGCCTGCTACCTCCTATCAAAAGACATGATCTACTTCCCCTCCACTTGAGTCCTGGCTGGCCCTAGTACTCTCTTAAAACCAACAGAATCCAGAGTTAATTCAGAGCAGGCTGTGCAGCTTCTACCTGGTTCTCTTGGAACACTAGCTTGGTGGGGAGTCACATGTAGGAAGTCCATTTACTCTGGGATTTCCATAGTGGGGAAGGCACATGTAGATGTTTCGGTCGATCGTCCGGCTGAGCTCCCAGCCAGCAGTGAGCCGCAGCTGCTGTCCATGTGCTGTGGCATCTTGGATGTCTAGCCCAGTGGCGTCTTCAGACGCCTGAAGCCGGAGTCAACATCTGATTGCAGCCACGTGAGAGAATGAAGCAAGGATGGCCCAGCCCAGGCCTCCCCCAAATTCCTGAACCACAGAACCACGAGCATAAGAAAATTGTTGTTTTAAGCCATGATGTTTGGGGGTAATTTGTTACATAGCAATAATGACTAGAATTATTTCCATCTCTCTTCAACAAGCCTACGGCTTCCATATGGCCCTGGGAAGGCAGGAACCTCATTGTAACTCAGTGGAGTCTCTCACTGGCCCTGTAGGACTGAGTCAGATAGATCAGATTTTATTTTTGATATGATCATCTGACTTTTCCTGTGTATGTGAGCTTATGAAGGAGAATTCACACTGGCTGCACATATTTGCCCAACTGTTTGTTTTTTCTTTAGAATGAGCTATTCCCTTGCAGCTCCTCATCCTTTCTGTAAATAGCCTCCTTGGAGGCCCATCCTGGAGTCTCTTCAGGCCTGGCAGACATGTCTGAAATCTGTGGTCAACATCACTGAGGCCCAACCTGGAACCTCGACTGCTCTCCCCACTTATGGGTTAGTCTGAAAGCATGGGCACGATTAGTCTAGTCTATGACACCACCAGAACCCTTTCAGATCTGGGCCTTCAGTAATGCTGGTCATCATCCTCATGTCCACTGCTGCATACTCTACCTCTGATATGATGCTGAATGCATAGTAGCTGCTTAGTAAATATTAGTTGAGAAGCATAAACTGATGTTGGGGTAAAAAGGCAGAAAACATGGAATAGGGATTTAAGTAAAATTTAGGAGTTAGAAGTGGGACAGGAGAGTTAACTATGCTGTATGTTTTACTTGCAATTACAATAATTTTGCACTTAATTAAATACCGCATTGTCTTGTTTATTATTTTAACTTTGTTCATCTCATTTTTTTTTGCAACTGGGTTGTAGAGTTTTAGACTCCTGTATTCTCAGGATGGCAAGCATGGTGATGAACAGCGTCAGGCGCCTCAATAAATACTTGATTTTTTGTTCTCTCTTCTTGTTTTCCAATCTGTGTTCCTGATATTAAAAGATTTTCCAGGATGGACTGATGATGGACTTATTGGGACCCTCCTTTATTTTGGGAAGCCTTGCTTCAGTGCTCTTAGACACATATTAAAGAGAGGGAGGCCTTTTTTCAATGGAGCCACTGAGGTGCTTCACAAAACAAACAGGATTTTCATTAGGAGGGTGTTTATTAAATGAATGTGTCTCCATGTCTTAAATAAAGCTGGGGAGACATAAGAGCTAACTGTCCTCATTAATAACAGGACCTCTGATCCCTAAAGGGAGGGTCCGTATCTTCAGCCAGCCAAGAAGTGCTGAAAGTCAGCTCCGGAGCAGGGAGTGAGAAAGGAAATGTGTGAACAATGCAGCCAAGCCCGTCTCCAGATGACAAGACTTCTGAGGAGAACATGTGCTGAACTCAGGCACATCCCGGAATAATCAGTTTCAGGAGATGGGCCTTCCATGTGCTGTCTGATGGTGGTACTGGCTGAGGAGGGACAGTCTGGGGGACTCGGTGGAGATGGTGTGCACTGAGGTCATTTTCCTCTGGCTGCACCTCCATGGGCTCTCTTCCTGGGAACTTGGGGCTGAAAGCAGGGCAGCAGGTGGTCCCAGGCATGGAGTTTGGAGGAGTGACCACCTGGGCTGGACATTTTTTAACCCTACTTCCTGCCTGAGTGACTTGAGCACTTTGTTTAATCTCTGTATACCTGTGTTTTCTCATTGATCCCATGGGGTTCAGACTACCTCAGCAGATTGCTGGGGTGATTAATTAGGGTAATAAGTATAAAACCTTCCTGGTGGTTCTTAGCAATAAATGGTGGTATCAGAATGCCCATGCCTACTTGAGACCTGCTCTCATGGCACACCGGTTTTCTAGCACAGTCTCTAGACAAAAGAAGACCCTGCACAGAAACTATGAAAGCCACCAGCTTAGATGGGGTGCAGGGCTGGCTGTTTCGAGCAAAGAGAAACATGGCAGGGAAGACCAGCTGAGACCAAAGGAAAGTTGTTTCTCTGGGAAGCAGAGAGGTTGTTCTCCCTTTGTAGCAAAAACTGGCTCTCTGGACCTTACCAAATGAACCAGGGCACAAAGAGGCGTCAGACCAAGGGGTCTCATTCAGCTCGCACCTGCCTTGCTTTTCCGTAAAAAATAGCTGATGTCTCATAGCAGGTTTGCATATAGATCATGCTTTATTGCAGCTCTCATTACCCAGAACAAGGGCATGGAAACAAGCAGTTAGTATTTAGTCATTGAAGCATTTGGCCAGTCCCACAGCCTCCATGGAACCACAGACATGGTTCCTTGGAGGGAAATCCCATCTCTTCTTCCTTCTAAGGCATTTTAGCAGGACAAGATGGTGTCATTCTTTTCTTTGAACTTCAAATATAAGTTCCCTGTCTTCCCCTTCATTCTGACTACAGCATGTGGGTAGTGGGGTGCCAGTGCACTTTTTAGGGAGACCTTGGGCACTGGGGGGGGGGAAGGGTAAAGCACTGAGAGCCAGGCAGTTCCTGTGGTTTTTGCAGGGCACTGGGAGAAAAATAAAAGACTCCCTGTCTCTGCTGAGGGTCCCCTGTAGAGTTTTGGGCAGGGTGATATGTTAGAAACAACTACTCCTTTTCCTTCTCCTTCTCCTTCTCCTTCTCCTTCTCCTTCTCCTTCTCCTTCTCCTTCTCCTTCTCCTTCTCCTTCTCCTTCTCCTTCTCCTTCTCCTTCTCCTCCTCCTCCTCCTCCTTTTTTTTTTTTTTAAAAGAAGGACACCATTAAAGCAGGATGACTTCAGAGTGAGGAGATGGCAGGGAGAAAAATGGGGTAGACGAAGGCTGTGGGTCATTCTGTGTGTGCCCTGGAGGCCTTCTCATAACATTCTGGGAAACATTTCATCATGCTCCATGAAAGCATTGTTGGTTATTGATTTCTGCTTCCTTTTGGGTGGAGAATACCCCTCACCCCCCTTCACAAATCTTGGTTTACATTATTCTGTCACAGCTTTTGTTCAAGTGCAAAAATCCCTGGTGCCTCTGCTCTTCTATTTCCTTTGTAACTCCACAGGCCTGCAAGGCTCCTTATGCTCCTCTGTCCGAGGTACTCAGGGGTCTGTGAGAGGCACTCACTGGATCACTGGTCACCTCAGGAAGCATTTGTGGAGGAGGCTAACGCTCCCAGGACAAGGCAGGAGAAACTGGGAACTCCAATCTCTAGGGCAGGGATTGTAGAGCATCCTGCCTCCTCTGACCTAGCCCAAGCTGCTCTTCTATCTAAAACATAGGCAGTGGCCTATTGATTGCTGAGATATGTTTTAAAAAGCATCTGGAATCAGGCAATTAGTTTCTGCTTAATGCAGAATGTCAATTCAGTGCCACCAATTCTCTAATTGATCAACTGATTCATTATTTCCCTCACATGGCTAGATGTGGACTCAGGCCAATGGGAGAAATAAAGTAGAAGAAAAAGTTACGGAAGTGGAGCCTAAGATTTATTAGCCTCCCACAAAAGAAATACATTGTTTATCCATTCATTTTCCAGTAATTGCTTGTTTACTAAGGTGACCACTCAAAGAGAAAGCCAGCAGCAGAGATTGTCGATAATCATGAGGGGTTATGTGTTTACTGTAAGTAGATGGTATTGTGTTTCAAATGCTAGTGCTCCCAGATCATAAAAAAAGCACAGTGGAGTGAGCGTTTAGGTTGTAAAACTAAATGTGGACTATCATCCATTGTGAAGGAGAACTTCTCTAAAGCCTATGGGCTTTCAGAGAAAGCTGCTCTGGGTAAGAGGAGTTACTGGATTTGATAAACTAACCGTTTGGAGCTGAGTCTTGGAAGATTTCATATGATAAACTCATTCTTTGGAGCTGAGTCCTTGGGAGATAGCATGCTAGTGTGTTGCATTGCAGAGGGTGCTGGCTTTTAGCTCAGTTAATCATCATTTCAAACGCAAGATTATCTCATATGACCTGCATTAATAACTTTGTAATCTTGGGCTTGTTTCTTAACATCTCTGATTACCCTTGTCTGAGAGGGAAAACAGCATTATGTGTTAAGAATGTGGATTTTGTAGCTAAGATGAAGGTAAGAATCCCAGCTCTGCCATTCTAACTATGGGATCTCAAATAAGTTATTTTATTTGTTTCCTCCTCTGGTGAGATGAGGGTGATAATGTGTGGGGGTGAACTGATGCCCAGACCCAGGTTGTCCTTGCTGACCTGAATTTACCTGCAGGTAGGCTTCCTGTGCTGATAGCTGTCCATGTCAAGCTCCTGGCTCTCTTCTCTAGAAGGCTGAGGGCTTTCCCTTGGCATCAGGAAGCTGGCTTCACTGAACAGGTAAGGACTGGCCTCATTGGAGCTGATGCCCATGGAGCAACCTTTAAACTATGGGAATGGGAGTCCTGGATAAATATCCCAGCTGCCCCACACTCTGGTGGAACAGTTCTAAGAGCATCTTACTAGGTTTCTCAGATGGTCAGCAGTAGGATTGAGCCCATTTGCCCACAGCAGGAACATAACATTTATCGAGCAGTCTCTCTTTTGTGTCTCGCATTTACCATTCCTTCCTTCATTGTTCATTCATTTTCTCACCTCCCTAAATCAGGGGCTGACTTGGGAGAACCCAATTTAAGACACCTAGTATCTATACTAAGTAAATTAAGGCACTCAGAGCAATGCCCTGCACTTAGTCAACCTGCATGTTAACATTTTTATTAGCTTTACTTTGAAGATTTGGAGAATTAAATCAATATATAATAGTTATTATAGTGCATTTTCCACTTCACCTACTATGGCCAACTATGAGTTCAGTACTATTTATCTTCTACAGTTTGCTCTCATATTCTGGTCTTTGAACCTCTCTATTCTGACATTATCCATTTCCCCCTTTTTTCCCTAAACTTCTCAGTATTCTTGATCATCCAAATTCCTGACCCATAAAATCAGATATAATAAAATGGTTGCTGTTTTAAGCTATTAATTTTTAAAAGGCTATATTGAGGTATAATTGGTATGATAACTGCATATATTTAAGCTATTTGATTGATACGTTTTGACAAATATATGTATACCCATGAAACCATTAGCACACTTGTGTCATAGTAGATAATGAACATACCCTTCACCCCCAAATTTCCTCATGCTCCCCTTGCTCCCCTTCTGCTCCTCCTTTCCCACCAAAGCAACCCACTGATTTGCTTTTGGTTACTAGAGATTGGTTTGTATTTTCTGAGTTTCGTATAAATAAACATGAGTGTGCATTTATTACACACCTGAAATTTGAGCACAGGGGTGAAGGAGTGTTCCTCAGCTCAGCCTGCACCCTCTTGCAATTAGGGACCCCCTCAGGTAGGGTCCCTAGGCCTGGCTGGAAATCAAGGCCTATCAGGGCTATCCTTCCCCCACACCCCAGCTTCTGGCAACTGGCTCTGCCCCCACCCCCTCTGCTGCTACAGCTTGCCATCTATGTGGCTCTGCTCTCTTTCCCCTACCACCAATGACTGGTTGCCTCCCTCCTTGAGAGATCATGGGAAGGAGGGCAGATTGATCACCTGCAGAGGGAGGCTCCACCCACCCACTATAGCCCGGACCTTCCTCTTTAAGTCTGCCATGAAGAGGGAGGTCCTACCCACCTGGGGCAATTGATTTGAAGGGCCAATTTAGTTACAATTGATTGCAGAGCCTCACTCTGTGGGGCAATCACAGGGGATGGCGAGGGCGAGGGATGGGGCCTCCCCACCTCTGCCCAATCACATTGCACCCGACTTGGCTGGCCTGGCGTCAGTGCATGTTATAGCATGGTCATCTGGAAGGTTGTCCAGACAGTTATTCTGCTGTTTAGTAGTTCAGTCAATTTGCATATTACACTTTATTATTATAGACTAGAGGCCCAATGCATGAAGATCCGTGCAAGAATGAGCCTTCCTTTCCCTGGCTGCTGGCATGGCCTTCCTTCCAGCCCAGAGATGCCTTTCTGCCTTTGCTCTGGCTGGAGCCGCCTTTCTGTCTTCCCATGCTGCCAAGAGGCCCAGAGCTGTTGGGGCAGTGTGGAATGCCTGCATCGTTGCCATGGCAATGACACAAATGTCCCACCCTGCCCTTGGCCGCTCAGCACCTGCACATGCAAATTAATCCACCATCTTTGTTGGGTTAATTTGCATACTCACTCCTGATTGGGCTGGTGGATGTCACGAAGGTATAGTCAATTTGCATATTTCTCTTTTATTAGTGTAGGTGGTTTCTTTTACTCATGTAATTATTAAGCTTCATCCATGTGGTAGTTTATTGCTTTTTATTGTTAATTAATATTCCATTGTATGAGTACATCAGAGTTTATCCATTCACCTGTTGATGGACATTTAGACTATTACAAAGAAAGCTGCTATAATCATTTCTATTCAAGTTTTTGTGTTGGCATATTTTCCTCATTTCTTGGGTAGATACCTGGGAGTGGAAAGGCTGGATCATATACAGATGTATGTTTAACATTTTAAAGAAATTACAGACTATTTTTTTCCAAGTGAGTGTTGAGTTCCAGTTCCTCTACTCTCTGGCCAACATTTGGAATGTTCAGACTTTTTAATCTTAGCCATTCATATTGTGAGTAGTGAAATGCCCTTGCAGTTTTAATTTGCATTTTCCTAATGACTAATGATACTGAGCAGCATACTTATAGGTCATTATTTGCCATCCACAGATTCTCTTTGATGAAGTATCTATTCAAATACTTTCCCCCTTATCAACTCAAGTATTTGTTTTCTTATTACTGAGTTTTGAATATTAGTTACATATTTCTTTATAAGATATATAATTTGCAAATAATTCATCCCAGTATGTAACTGGTCTTTTTTTTTTATAAACATATTTTATTGATTTTTTACAGAGAGGAAGGGAGAGGGATAGAGAATTAGAAACATCGATGAGAGAGAGACATCGACCAGCCGCCTCCTGCATGCCCCCCACAGGGGATGTGCCTGCAACCAGGATACATGCCCTTGACAGGAATCAAACCTGGGACCTTTCAGTCCACAGGCCGATGCTCTCTCCACTGAGCCAAACTGGTTTTCGTGTGACTAGTCTTTTAATTCTATTAATTTTGATGAAGCTAAAGTCATCATTTTTTCCTTTCATGGATCATGCATTTGGTGTTATATCCAAGAATTTTTGCCTAGCACAAGTTACAAATGTATTTTGATATTTTTTTCATGTGTCATATTTTTAGATTTTTACATCTAAGCCTGTGAACCATTTGAGTTAATTTTGTATCTGAGGAGAGGTATGGATAGAAGTTTATTTTTTTTTGCATGTGGATATCCAATTTTTTAAGCACCATTTGTTCTCCACTGAATTGCCTTTGCAACTTTGTCAAAAACCATTTGTCTGTACATGTGTGAGTTTATTTCTGGGCTCTGTATTCTGTTTCACTGATATCTTTGTCTCTCTACATCAATACCACCCTATCCTGATTACTGGAGCTTTATAATAAGTCTGTAGATCAGGTAGTATGGATAATCCAAATTTGTTTTTCTTTTTAAAAATTGTTTTGGCTATTCTAGGTCCTTTGCATTTTCATATACATTTTAAATTAACTTGTTCATTTCTATAAAATGTGAACTAAGATTTTGATTGGATTGTGTTAACTCTATAGATCAATTTGAGGATAGTTACAACAATATTGAGACTTTTGATCTATGAACACTACATATCTTTTTACATAGGTATTCTTAATTTTCTTCAGCCATGTTTTGTAGGTCTGTGTACAGATCTTTTAAGTATTTTATCAGATTCAGGTATATAATTAATTATGCATTTTATATTTTGTGATGCTATTGTAACTGGTATTTATTTTTCATTTCAATTTTTAGTTGCTCATTGTTGGATACAACTCTAGTTTAATGTTCACTAGAGAAGTTGAGAGCAGTCTTTTGCCATTACAAATAATGTAATTGTAAATTTTTCATAGATGTCCTTTACTAATTTGAGCAAGTTCCCTTTTATTCCTAGGTTCTGAATCAACAATGCATATTGAATTTTACCAGGTAATTTTTCTGCATCTGCTGAGACAATAATATGGTTTTTCTTTCCTTTTGTCTTTTTAGTTTGTTAATATGGTGTATCACATTGATTTCTTTTTTCTTTTTTAGCTTTAAGGTATAATTGCCAAATATTTGCAATATATTTTAAGTGTACTACATGATAATTTGATACATGTGTACATTGTGAGTGGATTCCTACAATCTATTACCATACATATTTACTTTTGCCTCATATATTTATCTTTTTTCCAAGAACATATGAATTCGATTTTCTTAGTGAATTTAATTATATAATACAGTATTATTAGCGGTAATCACTCTGTTATAAATTAGATCTTTAGACCTTATCATCTTCTACATGAAAGCCTATTCCTTTCTATAAACTTTTCCCCCTTGCCTCTGGCAACCACTTTTATATTCTCTGTTTCTATAAGTTTAATTATTTTTTAGATTTCACAATATAAGTGATACCATGCAGCATTTGTCTTTCACTCCATGACTTATCTCAATTAGTATAATATCCTCCAAATTCATGTATGTTGTTGCATATAGTAAGATATCCTTTTATAAGGCTGAATAATATTCTAGTATATACATGAATATCCATTTCAAATTTTCTTTAGCCATTTATTCATCGATAAATGCTTAGATTGTTTGCATACTTTGGCTATTGTGAATAATGTTGCTATGAACATTGGAGTACAGATATATTAAGTTAATTATTTTGTTTGCCTCTGATATATACATAGAAGTAGGATTGCTCAATCATATGGTAGTTCTATTGTTAATTTCTGAGGCACCCCCATACTGTTTTCCATAGTGACTGTACCAGTTTACATTTCCATGATCTTTATTTAATGAGCTTTATAGACTTAGTGGGTTCACCAAGTAGAACAGGAAAAATATGATTTCTTTGTCGCTTGTTCCCTTTCCTTTCTAAGAAGAACAAACCAATTCAGATATGAGGAAGTGTGTTTCAATTTTGTACTCTTGACTAGCCACCTCTGCTTTTTGGTTTGTACATTTATATAATAAAGATCACATAAGTCACAGGGGTTTTATAATAAATGTTACTGCTGCACTTACTAATAGAAAGCATTATTTCTAATAATTAATTGCCAGAGTTCCTACTATTCCAAGAATAAATCTTTAAAAAATAGAAGGCCATCTTCACAAACCTGTTTGTTCTTTGGCAAAGTAATTGCCCTGTTACTCATGTTTATTTCTGGTTCAAACACATTTCAATAGCAGTAGCTTGTCCCTGACTGGAGACCAAATGGCTATGCTGTTATGCAGGTAGCTAACAGGTGACTCTCAGCGGATAAATATGCAGAGTGTGTGTTTGGAGAGAGGCAACAGAGGACAAGAGGAACGGGCTTAAACCTGCCCCTGGCTTTTAATAAGTAAGTAGTGGCCCTGTGTGGCCTTAGATGATCCTTCTGCCTCAGCTCCTCTTCCAGAACAGCCCATGTGAATCTGAGAAGGAGGTTAGGAACAAGAACTGTACATAATCATGCAAATATTTCTGGAGCTTGTACCTGCTATATTGCAATGCTCTCCTCACTAATCCTATGCAGACATGGTTTCCTGGCTGTTCTCAGAGATGACTAACATGTGGTTTTAGTAGCCCTCCCCGTGGTCATTTGTGTCATGTTCCTTAAAAGGAAGTTATTTAACATATGGAAATACTTCCCCCCTTTGACGGTCTGTAGGGTTATTGAGTTCAGTTATCTTGAAAGCAAATAACTCTAACCGTGAGGTAAAAAACCCCATCATACTTCATTAAGTAGCATATGAAATACTTAATACTTTAATGGTGCAGACTTTTTTTTTTTTTGCGGCATGCATGTTTGCAAAAAAAACAAAAAAATCTCAAATTTTTTACTTAACTGTAGATGATTCTGGAAATACTCTTCTTAAAGTCAAGAGTTAGTACAATAGGTCACAGATAGTTTTTAAAGAGAGAAAAGGCTTTTATGTCTGTGTAGCTGGTTATATTTCATTGCATTTAGGTTGACATAATCAACTATTCAGACTAAGTTCACATCTTTACAGTGGTTTCCATCAACTGGTAGTCATTTAAATATTTACAGAAAGATATCTGCTATAGGGCAGTGTTCCTCAAGGATGGCAATGGTGTGCCATGGAAGTCTGCTGATGGACCATAAAATGAATCAAAATATTAATGTCTTGCAAGGACAAGCATGCAATTCCACTGATGCTTTTTCTTTTCAGTGGAAATTGGGATGGGTAAGTAAAGCAAGCCTTTGAGGGTTTTTTTCTTTATTATTTTGTTTCTGTTGATATGCGATATAGTCAAAATTGTTTGAGAATCACCAGTCCAGGCATAGCATTTCTAAACTAAAACCACATGTAAGGCTGGGAATGCGACTTCTTCTGTCTTTATTTGGAGATGCTCAACGCATTTGCTCAGTGCATACTTCAAGTGGTTGAGGCAAAAGTTTAATGTTGTTGAATTAATCCTTTTCTCCCAACTACTTTGCAGCAAAGCCACTTTTGTTTTTTGTTTGTGAAGTATTTCATAATACCTTCCTAATGCCGTGACCCTTTAATACAGCTCCTCATGTGTGGTGGTGACCCCCAACCATAAAATGATTTCCGTTGCTACTTCATAACTGTAATTTTGCTAGTGTTATGAACTGTAATGTAAATATCTGATATGCAGGATATATTTTCATTGTTACAAATTGAACATAATTAAAGCATAGTGATTAATCACAAAACAATATGTAATTATATATTGTGAAATATTTCTAATTACAAATAAATGAATTTTGTCTTGAATCGTGGTGTAGTATGGGTAACAGTCTTAATATAACAACAGTAAACTACATTGCTACATTTTGCTACACTGAGGAGCGGTGTGTTGGTTCCTAAGACCATGGGAAATAGGTGTTTTCCAATAGTCTTAGGCGACCCCTGTGAAAGGGTCGTTCGACCCCCAAAGGGGTCGCGACCCACAGGTTGAGAAACACTGCCTTAGAGAGTGCCAGGGTTCCAAGGAAGACAATTTGGGAACTGGGGGTTTTGGAGGAAATGAAGAAAACACAATCCAGATCTGAATGCAATCAATCAGCAATCACAGACCTACAAACTTGGCTACATTAACTATAAAATGTGACCACTCTCTTTTCAGTGTGTTGTTTGGCGATTTTAATATATTATTTTTAAAAAAATATTTTTATTTAATTCAGAGAGGAAGAGAGTGATAGACACATCAATGATGAGAGAGAATCATTGATTGGCTGCCTCCTGCACACCCCCTGTTGGGGAATGAGATCATAACCCAGGCATGTGTCCTTGACCAGAATCAAACCCAGAGCTTTTTGATCTGCAGTCCAACGCTCAATCCACTGAGCCAAACATGCCTTAGCTGATTACTTGACTGTGGTTATTAAGGAAGGTGTACAAATGGCTACCATACATGTACATATGGCAATTCACACACACAAAATTTTCCTGGAAAACAAGTCACATTGTATTTTCTGTGACAGGCACCCCCTAGAATAAGTCATATATATGCATATATTCAAATACATACAACACATGGGATTAGGAAATAAAAGTGAATCTATTGTCATGTTTGATCAGAGAAGGGGTTGAAACTGAAGTACAGCTTTATTTTATCCCAATAGGTGAGGGTTTAGGGAAAGCGATTTCTCTCTCCCTGCTCCAACTTCACAACGATTTTTCATATGAATAATCTCCTTCTGAAATGTAATACTATTTAAAATAATTAAATAGATACTTCCTTTCTCTTTGAGAAATGTACCTTTAAGATTCATTCCATTATCAAGGTAAGGAGGAGCTCGTGATGGTAATCGAGGATTTAAGATAAACTTAGTAAAAGATAACTTGGAGGATTTTTGAACTTGGGGTACAGTAAGGTATTCTTTCCATCCAGAGGTAACCCGACTCGCATGTAATTTCTTTCTTACTTTTCTCTTACCTCTTCCTTATGTATCCCTCAGAAGATAGACACGTTTTTTCTAATTTTGACTTCAATATAAATTCAATAATTTTATATAATTTCTTGCCTATTGCATTTGACATTGCTTGTAAGATTCATTTATGCTCTTGCATGTAGTTGTCATTTGTTCATTTTCATAGCTATGTCTTATTCCAAAGTATGAATACACTAATGGTTTATTTCTCAATTCAAGTATTTATTGATACATACTTAACGTTTTCCCACTTTTTGTGAGAAGCCTGTATCACTGAATGGCAACTCGGGTGGTAGCCACTAAGCTCTTCCCAAACTGCATCTAAGTGGATATGAGAGAAACAAGCCTTTGCTGTCTGAGGCCACTGAAGCCTTAGATATATTTGATTTCATAGAAGAAGCTGTTTTATCCTGAATAGTATAGTAATAAACAGATTCATCCCTTAAGAAAAATTTAGGTTCCTGATGCTTCGCTGCAAGTGTTATCAAACGTGCAAGAAGGTAAAAAAAATTCGTTTAACATAAACAATTTCAGAGACTAGAAGAGGACAGTAAAGACCCTGGCTAACTGGCTGCAGCAGGGAGAACAATGGCTCCCCAAGGAGGTCGTGGTCTCATCCCTGGGATCTGTGAATATGCTACTTTAGGTGCAAAAAGGACTTTGCAGGTGTGTTTAGATATGGTCCTTAAGAAGGGGAGGTTATCCTAAGTGATCTAAGTGGGCTCAGTCTAATCACATGACTTTCTCAAAGAGAATAGTCTTTTCTGGCAGCTGTCAGAGCAAGATGCGGCTAGGAAGAAGCACCAGAGAGGTTACACACACGAGGACTCTGACCTGTTGTCGCTGGCTTTGACAACAAAGGAGATTTCCAGGCAAACTCTAGAGGAGCCTCTAGGAGCTGGGAATGCCCTCTGTTTAGAGCCAGCAAGAAAACAACAGCCTTGGTGCTATGATCTCCAGGCACTGCGTTGTGCCAGCATTCTGAAGAGCAGGAAACAGATTCTTTCCAGAAGGACTGCAGCGCTGCTGACATCTTGATTTGATCCCAGCCAGCGAGAACTCAGATTTCTGACCTCAGAACTGTGAGATGACAGATTTGTATTGTTTAAGCTCTAAGTTTGTCGTCATTTATGTCAGCAGTAGAAAATTAGTACACTGGTATAACCTTGATACTGAAACCTGGCAAGAACTTTATGAGAAAGAAAAAAGTCAGGCCAATCTCATTGATGAACATAAATTCTATGGTAAACAAAATATGAGCAGATTAAATCTAGCAATGTATGTAAAAGGAATTATAATCAGGTTGTGTTTACTAGTATGCCAAGAATGCAAGATTGCCTGAAAAAGCAATCAATATAAGTCACCACAAATTTAAGGGATTTCACATGATATTCTCAATGGATGCAACAGGCATGTGATGTAATTTGACATCCATTTATA
Organism: Lasiurus borealis; assembly: GCA_004026805.1. Taxonomy (NCBI): domain Eukaryota; kingdom Metazoa; phylum Chordata; class Mammalia; order Chiroptera; family Vespertilionidae; genus Lasiurus; species Lasiurus borealis. Next base: position 42,102 of record PVJN01010131.1, on the reverse strand, counting down.
ATTAATAAGGAAACTCTAAGAAAATGAAGAATGGAAAGAAACTCTCCAAGCTTGATAAATATTATCTACAAAAACATAGATGAAATGCTATACTAAAATTAGTTACATTTAAAGTTTCATTTTTGGAAACTTTGAAATTGAGAACAAAACACCAGTTCCAGCTGAACCCCTGACTGAATCTTTAAGGAAGTTTAGAGACATCCATTGATGAACTCTTTCCAGTTAAGACCTCATGCAAACTGCCTTTTTAAAAAAGGAGGAAAGAAGAGGGTGGGGAGGAGGGAGGCAGAGAGGGATGAAGGGAGATTATAAAAGCAAAAAGGTGGCCTTCTAACTACCAGTGTCCAAGGTCAATAAGAAATCTATTGCTGCCTGCACGTGGAACCCTTGAGAGAGACCAGGGGGACAGACATCCTTCCCGAGCCCTAGCCCCTGATTCTACCATTTCTCTAGTCCCATCTCTTTTTGAACAAGATCAGGGCGTCAAACCAGCCCATGGCTCGGAACCAGTGGCTTTGGGTGACAGTGGAACCTCACTCAGACTTGCACCATACATTTTCCCCAGACTCTCCAAACACTCCTCCTCCTCCTTAAGCTGCTTCCTGATTTTGATTTCTGATGGATTGCAATCCTCCTCCCTCTCTAACCTTTAATGAGGATAATAAAGGTCAGGTCCCTTCTTGAGAAAAGGTTTGGGTAGAAGTGAGCATGAGAATGCTGACTATAAGAGAGGGAGATCTTATCGGAAAGGAAGCCTGTGGGTATTGGATTTAAGCTCCCAGACCCTATCCAACCGTTCCTCCAGGGGATGTGCAGCTTTTAGGCATGTCCCTGACCCACGCAGCAGATGGAAAGCCCTGGTCATCGAGTGACTGGTGGCCAGATGACACACAGTATCTCCCAGGGACAAAAACTTGAAAAGCTTGGAAAGAATTATTTCCATATGTGTTTGGTGTTTGGTGCTTGACAATGACCAAAAAAAAAAAAAAAAAAAGTCCTCAGATGATGACCAAATACAAATACTCCAAATTCACTCTTTGACTTTCATTGCTACTTTCCAGGTATATAATTTGTTTAAAAAGTGTTTTATTAGAAAAGTGAAAAGTTCTCAGAAAGTTCAGCTTTCAGACACAGAGGAAAGTTTTCTATAAAACCTTGAGTGGGCACTACATTTTCCTCTTGAACGTTCTGTTGTCTAGACATGGAAATGCATGCACCACATTGAGGCACAGCTTCCCGTCCAAACGAGAAGCCAAAAACACACCCACAGCTCATTTCTTGCTCCAACTGGATGCTTTATTTGTCATAAAACACAGGCATTCCAACCAAACTTTTGGACAGGTGAATTGTAAATGATTCAAAACAAATACTACTTCTCTGGAAGTAATAGCAAAGTTTGCAATTCACAGGTGGCTTTTCTGTCTTAAGCCTTGGAGAACTCCCTTTTTCCATCCTGACAGATGATTTTATTAAAAAGGATTTTGGGGCAGTGTCATAGGGCTTTGCTGACCACAGGCAGACTAAAAGACACATAAATCTTTCTTTTTCTGTGGGCAGGTTTTATTTTCCTTTTGCTAATTTCCCTCTCCAAAATCCCTATTGCTCTTTCTCTCAAAATATGTCCTCAAGAAAGGGCGAGGAACTTCCCAGGGACAGAGAAAGTGGTGGTTTCCTCCTAGAACTGCCACATTGCTGAAATGATGAAATTCTAAAAATGGAATTTCAAGATGAGGATGCAGGTAGATAGTCATTGACTTTCTAATTGCACTCTTTAGGACATGACCCATTATTTTGAGGATTGCAATGTATTTTTTTAATGCTTTTAATGGAGTTAAAGATTTCTAATTCTTAATTCTTTTCTCTCCTCCTTGTTAACCAAATAATCCATAAATCAGGTTGGTTTCTTAGTCAAGACCTTTCCTAATGAATTCTTAGGCAATTCAGGAGTGAGTTCATCTATCTATTTTGGAATCACTATGAAATTTTGCAAAAGTTTATGTATCTAGCTGTTTCTAATGTTACTTACCTTAAAACTCTGAAGTTACTTATTTCTTGTGTTCTTCTCCCTTACATAAAAATTTATGGTGCTGATAAGAGAGGGAAAGGAGATAGGGAGAGAATGGCCATCCTTCCTGGCTTTATTATACTTCAGCTTTGGCAGTTCCTTTGGTCATTAGTATCCTAATTGTTTCCTCTAGGATGGAAAGACATGACTATGTGTCCATGATGCTGGTTTTGGAGCACAGCACAGTCCAGATTCAATTCCAGATCTACAGCTTCCTACCTTTGCTGCCTTGGGCAACACTCCAACTCTCTGATCTCCCACTAGTATCATCTGTCAAAGAGAGAAAACCCTATGTACCTCTAGGGACAGCTGTGAGGAGCATCTGTGTCAAGCCCTGGCTATAGCATCTGGCAAAGTCTAGCCTCAGTAAATCCTCACTCTGGTCCCTCCCAGCCTCTGTCTCAGGACTGAAGTGAAGACTCCTGCATTTCAGTCCTTGAGAGCCAGCCATCAACTACGGCTCTGACAGAGCATTTTACTTCTCTGAACCTTTGTTTATTCTTCAAGTAAATGGAAAGGAGGGCTACACCGTCAGGAAGACCAGCAGGGCCCCAGATTCCAGGACACACCTCATTTCCTGCCTGCCTTCCCAAGTTCTGTGACCAAAGCACTGGCCTGCCTACCTGCTTATTAATCTCTCCTGTAACTTCCTTCTTCCCTGGGTAGTTGTACAGGTCTTTTCTTCCTCCTATGGAGCCATCCCCCCTTTCTCTTTAACCCCACACATACCCCTTAACGCACTTGCTCTCCTTTTTATTTATTTTATTTATTTTTTAAAAATATATTTTATTGATTTTTTACAGAGAGGAAGGGAGAGAGATAGAAAGTTAGAAACATCAATGAGAGAGAGACATCGATCAGCTGCCTCCTGCATGCCCCCCACTGGAGATCTGTCCGCAACCAAGGTACATACCCTTGACCAGAATTGAACCTGGGACCTTCTAGTTCGAAGGCTGACACTCTATCCACTGAGTCAAACCGGTTTCAGCTTGCTCTCTTTTTAGTTCTCCCTTTGGTTGACCTGAATATTCCAGGCAGAACTGATGGGACTGGAAAATCTGATATTCCCCTCCCATAAAGCATATGGTTCTCCCAGTAGCTGAGACCAACACAAAGTTTTCACAGAATAGACTGAATGGCACTGTTCTTCCTGCTAGTCAGCCCCTGGGCACTGGAAGACCCTTTGGCATGGGCTCACCTTTGGCTCTTTCTGTCCAAGTGGCAGTGATTGTCACCTGTAATTGTCACCTCCTATATTACAGGCCCTGGCAACTAAACAAACATTTTCCTTAGAGTCCCTATTAAAGTTCTGGTAAAAAGCTTTCATTTTGTCTTCTCACACTGAATTTTAAGATAAGATTTCTACATACTTTTCCCCATATGTAGTATATTTTGGCGTTTCCCCTCCCATCTGTTAGAGAATTGTCGTCCTTTTTTTTTTCTCTCTCTCTGTAAGGTATGCAGGAAGAGGCCTCATATCTCCCCAACCATCATTATCTTCATCTTTTCTGTTGTTGGTGTTTGCTTGCTTAGATTTATAGCAATTACCTTCACTTGCGTCTTTGATTTTTTAAAATCAAAATGGTCTGCTAGATCAAAGGCAGATGGGTAGGAATGTGTCAAGTGAACAAAAGAGACAAGCATTCTAGACAAATATATCATACTTAGAATTTGAAATTCATTCCTGATATTATTTAAATTGTAGTTTGACTCTGGACAAGTTACTTGATCTGTGGAACGTCTAGATCCTCATCTATAAAATGTTTTTTATGTTTATCTTGGGAAGAATAAGAGAGATAACATAAGAATATAATTCTGTAAACTTTATAAATTTGAATGACGGTTATTATAATTGTCATTAAGGAAATTGAAGATAGGCCAAATCTACACTGGAGTAGATCTTGAGGTGGCACTTCTAAACACCAAAATCTTCCTTGCCTGAGAGCTTTATTCTGGGGCGACTGGACCATATGCAATTGATGAGCAGGGCAAACTGTAGACATATGAATGAATATAGTCAAGATCAGCCATGCCTAGCCCAGATAAGCAGAGCCCCCTGCTCAGTTCACAGACTAATGACCTAAATTGTTGCTCTTTGAAGGCATTAGATTTTGAAGCAATAAATATTATGGAACAATAGCTAATTACTATTCCATGTCTCTTATTTACTTTCTTGCTGCCTCCTCCAGGTCAGTGTATTTTCTCTCCTGAAGGCCCATAAAGTTCCCCCAGAGCCAAACCTCATTGTGTACTTTAGGGAAGGAGATGAAAAAACCAAATGTTAGTAGAAGTTACTTTCCCTTTTGGAGCAAGCTCAGACAGAAAATTATAAGCATCTGAGGGGTAGAAGGTAATGGAAATATTAAAATCTACCAGACGTACTATAAATTTGCTTTCCATCATTCCAAAATGTTTTAAGTAGGAAAATTTGGAAATCAAGTGAATTAAGGAGCCAAACAATTTTAATGGAGATGATGAAAATTTAATATTTTGGTCCAAATAGATACAGATAATTAAATTTATTTTTAAGGATAGTTACAAAGTAATAACCAGAAGGGTTTAATGTAAATAGAATCTACCATTTTGAGTGTGCTGGCCACTTACTTCCTCCCCATAAGACAGAGGTTAGACCTAAATGACCTCTAGGACAACATGTACCTCAGAGAAAAATGAACATGGTTATTGAAGCAGGCTAACGATTACCTTTTCATCTTTTTCCCTCTGAGATACCCATTTTCAGGACATAAATCAACCTAGAATTTGTAGGAAGGAATTAAAATTTGTAGGTGCAAATCAGTTACCTGGTATTCAATATTCTTGTCACCATGAGATGAGTAAGTGTGTCTACTGGTTATTTTATCAAGTTATGACATGGGTTCTAATTCTACAGCAGGAAATATATTCAAGTTATTTCTGCTTTGTTCATAGGCATGTCAAAAACTCAAAAAGATGGAGACATCTTGGTTGTACCTCATGTTTCAGTTGGAGATTAATGCTTTCACAAGCCTTATGATTATTTTTATTAGTGTGTGCCAATTCAGAGGTATTCTAATTTTTAAACAAGTCAATACCTTTATGGTTCCAGTATGGTTTTCTTAAAGCTGTAGAAAAAATCAGGCTTGACAAAACATTAAAAAATTTACAGGCAAAAGCTGGAATAGCTCTTGACAGATGAGCAATAAACAATTTTTCTCAGACTTCCTAATTATTATTTTCTAATTCCTTGTAGTTATTCCAAAATATTTAGGAAAGAAGGGATAATGGTACAAACATTGTCTTATTTTAAAATACTGTCTACATTGACTTTTAGTTTTCATTTGCAAGTAGATGCTCATGATAATTATAGAATTACTTATGCTCATGCTGGAAGAGAGATTAAAGGTTGTATAGATCAACCACCTGATTTAAATCCCTACTCCCATATCCAACTAAATGGCCAATCAATTTCTGCTTACATACCTGCAAAGAGGGGGAGCGGGGAGCACAGCACCCTGCATGAATCCCATTATTTCTTTGGAACCCCCTGACCATTTGGAAGGTTTTAGTAATTCAAGCTGAAATAAGTTTCCTAGAAATGTCCAACATCCAGTTTCTGTTCACAGAATTACCAAATATCAGGACTGGAAAGGACCTTCCAGATATCATATTCCAATGTTTTTCAAACACAGAAACCACTAATGGGTTATAAAAAAAACAATTTAGCAGGGCACAACCATCATTTTGTAAAAATTAAGTAGAATATCATAGTATAACATTGGTACAAGGGTACATTTTGTTTTGTTTTACCTACAAATATATGCTTGTGTCTTCTGGTTGCAGCAACATTTATTTGTTACCATTGGTAATTTTAAAGACTTCAAAAGTGACAGATTAGTTTACCCTCATTTTGCAGATGAATTAGTCTCAGAAAAGTAAAATGACTTCTCCAAGATCCCACAACTGGCCAAGGAAACAGAGTAGCTGGAAGTCTCTTGACCTACAACAGTGTTCTTTCTCCTGCAACATCAAATTATTGGGGCCTTTGAAGTAATATCTTCACCAATACAGTTCCTAGGGCAATGGAAACTAAAGAGAAAATAAACAAACAGGACTACATCAAAATAAAAAGCTTCTGTACAATAAAATAAATCATCAACAAGACAATAAGAAAGCCCACTGCATGGGAGAACATACTTGCCAATGTTATCACTGATAAGGTTTTAATTTCCAACATTTATAGGGAACTCATACAATTTAACAAAAGGAAAATAAACAACCCAATAAAAAAATGGGCAATGGACTTAAATAGATACTTTTAGAAGGAGGATATAAGGAAGGCCAAGAGACATATGAAAACATGCTCCAAGTCACTAATAATCGGAGAGATGCAAATCAAAACAACAATGTGGTACCATCTCACACTTGTCAGAATGAGTTGTCATCAACAAATGACAAATGCTGGCGAGGATGTGGAGAAAAAGGAACCCTCGTGCACTGCTGGTGGAAATGAAGACTGCTGTAGCCATTGTGTAGAAAAGTATGGGGTTTCCTTAAAAAACTAAAAATGGAGTTCCCATTTGACCCAGTGATCCCACTTCTAGGAATATACCCCAAGAAACTAGAAACACCAATCAGAAATGATATATGCACCCCTATATTCATAGCAGCACAATTCACCATAGCTAAGATTTGGAAACAACCTAATGGTAAATCTTACCATAGCTAAGATTTGGAAACAACCTAAGATGAGTGGATTAAAAACTCTGGTACATCTACACAATGGAATAATATGCTGCACTAAAAAAGACTGAATTGTTACCATTTGCAACAGCATGGATAGAACTAGAGAGCATTATGCTAAGCCAATGGTTGGCAAACGGAAGCTCGTGAGCCACATGCGGCTCTTTGGCCCCTTGAGTGTGGCTCTTCCACAAAATACTATGGCCTGGGCAAGTCTATTTTGAAGAAGTGGTGTTAGAAGAAGTTTAAAAAAGTTGGCTCTCAAAAGAAATTTCAATTGTTGTACTCTTAATATTTGACTCTGTTGACTAATGAGTTTGCCTCCACTGTGCTAAGCAAAATAAGCCAGTCAGAGAAAGATAAATATCACATGATTTCACTCATTTGTGGAGTATATTGAACAACAAATTGATAAACAAAAACAGATCCAGAGACAGAGAAGCATTGATCAGACCATCAAATCTCAGAGGGAAGATAGTGGAGGGTAGGGGTAAGGAGGAGAGATCAACCAAAGGACTTGTATGCATGCATGTGAGCCTAACCAATGGACACAGACACCAGGGGAGTGAAGGCATGAGTGCGGGGGTGGGGAGCAAAGGAGGGATAAGGACACATTTATAATACCGAAATCAATAAAGAGAGAAAAAGTTCTTGAAGACTTGCAGAACAAATCTAATTTCTTTACCACGTGTCAGTCCCTCAAATATCAGTAGTCCTTAGCTCCCCCCTCAGCTTTCTTTTTTTTTTCCATGAAAAGTATTCCTATTTAAAAAAAAGAAAACAAAATGGTTTTTAAATCCTGCATCATCCTCATTTTCCGCATCTATAAATGCTTCAAATTGTGTCCCTCCCTTTTTGTGTTGTTCTTAGAACTAAAACAAAAGCACAACCACATTTAGATATGTTAGTGTGTTCATCATCTACTTATTCCAGGCACTTCTCTTATTTAGGTTTGCATTATCATTTTGGGAAGTCACAACATACTGTTGAGTCTACTGAGTTTATTTTCAATTTAACCACTTAATTCCTTTTCTCAGGAGAAGGAAGGAAGGGAGCAAACCAGAATAGTAAAAGCCTACCCTACTCTAGGAACTATCCCAAGTGTAAATTCCCATCTCAAAATAATTTCATGAGATGTTTATTAACATCACTTTATAGATGAATGAACTGAAGTCAAGAATGGGATAACAAGAAACTTGCCAAGACCACTTTCAATGGCAGCACCAACGATTCAGAAGGGATTGGAATGTGGTATGTCATTCTGCCATCTGACCTAAACTCTCTCCACTGTGAATTTAGAAGGTTCATTGATGGGAACATAGGACAGGCACTCCTCATTTTATTGTGCTTCCCAAATGATGAATTTGTTACAAATTGAAGGCAGGACCCTCCACCAGAAAAAAAAATGACTCACTTTACTGCAGGACTCGCTTGATTGTGGTGCTCAGGAACCCAACTCGCTATATCTCTGAGGCATGTCTATGTCTTATTCTTCACACTATATAAAGGTGAATGGGTTGCAGATAACCCACTACTGAGCACTCTGGTTAACATTGGATGGAGCTCCAATTCCACAGACTGGCACTGTCCTGATGACTCATTAAGATTTTGCTGCTTTCCCTGGTCCATCTTGCTCATGCTTTCTCCCACTATTGCACTCCAGTGCTGTGTGAACTATCCCACTCTACCTGGGCTTCCATCGTACATAAATCAGGCTCTTCTCTCGTTTCAACAAGAAATCTACTCACATCGTGTACTTTGACATGCACTAAAGCCTCCGTAGTGACAATGGGAAGGATCTGTATAGTCTTTATTTCATTGTTCCACTCTCCCTAGTACAATTTTAAAAAGGTCTCCTCTTTCCTTGGTAAAGAGTTTCTACCCACAATCAGGTTACTCAGAAGCTTCAGTTTCTTTCTCATGCAACTATTGCAAACAAATACAACATTCTCCTTTCAAGAATTTCCAGTGAATATAATTTTCTCCCTCTCATGATGCCATTATTAAATTTCATATTATTTTATAGTATTGAAAGGGAGACCTTTTATGTCTCAGTTTTGGCTGAGTCTACAAGAGCTATGAATAATAAATTAGGCACCAAATACTTGGAACTCCTAGAGAGAGAGGGGTTAGAGGACATATACTGAATGTAGATGATTCTAAATGATTGAAGAAGTCTGGCCAGCACTAGACTATCACCCTCCATGAGGGCATAACACAGGCAAGAAAAAAGTGCCTGAGACCTTCATAAGAAGACTTTAGATCCTTTCGCTCATGGAGGGAAGGAGCCAGGAAACATGGGCCAGACACTGGCAGTAACTGCTAGACTTGGGCTGATGAATGAAAAGTCACTGCTGAAATGGGAGGCTGGTGCTTGCTAGAAATCACAAAACCAAAACCATGTTGGTTTCTTTTTTGTTTGTTTGTTTTCTGTTTTTTTTTTTTTAGTATAAAATAAATCTTTATTGTTCAGTTTATTACAGATATTCCTCTTTCTCCCCTTCCCCTCTAACTCCCCTCCACCTGATTCCCCACTCCCCACCCCATCCCCTTACCCACTGCCACTGTCCTCATCCATAAGTGTAAGATTTTTGTCCAAACTCTTTCCGCACCCTTCACACCCTCTTCCTACTGAGAATTGTCAGTCCATTCCCTTCCTATGCCCCTGATTCTATTATATTCACTAGTTTATTCTGTTCATCAGATTTTTTATTCACTAGATTTTTAGATTCACTTTGTTGGTAGGTATGTATTTGTTATCACTTTGGTGTTCATAATTTTTATCTTTACCTTTTTCTTCTTCTTCCTCTTCTTAAAAAATACCCTTCAACATTTCATATAATCCTGATTTAGTGGTGATGAACTCTTTTAGCTTTTTCTTGTCTGTGAAGCTCTTTATCTGACCTTCATTCTGGATGATAGCTTTGCTGGGTAGAGTAACCTTGTTAGTAGATTCTTGCTATTTATCACTTTGAATATTTACTGCCACTCCCTTCTGGCCTGCATAGTTTCTGTTGAGAAATCAGTTGAGAGTCATATGGGTACTCACTTGTAGGTAACTAACTATTTTTCTCTTGATGCTTTCAAGATTCTGTTTGTCTTTGCCCTTGGCATTTTAATTATGATGTGTCTTGGTGTGGTCCTCTTTGGATTCCTTTTGTTTGGTGTTCTCTGTGCTTCCTAGATTTGTAAGTCCATTTCTTTCACCAGGTAGGGAAAGTTTTCAGTCATTATTTCTTCAAATAGGTTTTCGGTATCTTGCTCTCTCTCTTCTTCTGGCACCTCAATAATTCTGATGTTGGTATGCTTGAAGTTGTCCCAAAGGCTCCTTAAACTATCTTTACATTTTTGGACTTTTTTTTTTGCTTTTTGCTTTTCTGGTTGGGTGTTTTTTGCTTCCTCATATTTCAGATCTTTGGTTTGATTCTTGGGATCCTCTAGTCTACTATTGGATTTCTGTATATTATTCTTTATTTCAGACATTTTATGCTTAATTTCTGAATGGTCCTTTTCTGTTTTTTGGGGGCATTCTCATTAAGATTCTTGAAGGTCTCACTAAGTTTCTCAGAGATCTCACTAAGTTCCTTGGCGGTTTGTAGAAGATTCTTGAGTAACATTGTAAATGTGGTTTTTAACTCTCTGTCTAGTAGTTTGCTTTCCTCCATTTCTTTCATTCGTGACATGTTTCTTTGTCTCTGCAATTTGGCTGCTTCCCTGTATTTATGAAGTGGCTTTGTGTGCTTAGTTGTCCTTTATGGACCAGTAGTTCCACCGCCCCAATCACCTGAAGTAGACACTCTTGGTATACCCCTTTGTGTGATGGGTACACAGTCTTGTTATAGTTAAGCCTTGATTGCTATTGGTACACTGGGAGGAATTGAGTCCAGGCCAACTGACTGTAAGGATTAGCTATGTCTATAATGGAACAACTACTGTGCTGGAGACACTCCTATGGGGCAGTACTTGCTTCAGTGGGGCTTTGGTGCTCACCAAGTCTGCCAATTGAGTGTGTCACTTACGTATGTGAGGAGTTGAAATCTTGTGAGGTCTCACACTGACCTCTAGGTACACTGGTTCCTGGATCTCCAAGGAGGTGCAAATCAGCTAGTGACTGAGGCCATCCAACTGAAGCTAGAGGGAGATCTGCAGATTTCTCCTCTTTGCTTGGAGTTTGGAGGTTTTGGCGTTGTCTGACCCAGTTGCAATTTGTTAGGTTAAGCTGCTAGAGGACAGGCCATACATATGCAAAAGCTCAGGCAATCACTAGGGCATGGCAAATAGCGCTGGCTGCCAGTCAGCCCTCTCTGATTCTGTGTTTTTGTCTCCTATGCCCTAGCACAGTAAACAATGATTTCTGTGTACACCTCTGGGAGAGATCCACCCTACCTTTCTGACCTGATGGCAGACAGTCCAGTTTCTCCATGTATAAGTCTGGGTCCTCAGAATCTCACCAAAAACTGGAGTTCACAAAGTTGGAAACTTGTAATTCCATCTCAATTGAAAAAACAAAAAACAAAAACAAAACAGCATACACCAGCCCGATTCACGCATGCCTCTGTATCTCTGCCTTTCTGAGCCTCTGCATATCCTACCAAGTCTCAATGCACTTTTTTTTCTTTCCTTCTAGTTGTAGAACTTCCACTCCACCAGCTTTCCTGTGGTTCTGGGAAATAGTCGTTTTGTCTTTTAGTTGTAGTTTTGGTGGTTGTGAGAGGCAGCATGCATAGGTATATACCTTATGCTGCCACCTTGGTTCTCTCGACCATGTTGGTTTCAAGTCCATATGGCCTTTCTTGAGGTAAATAGAAAGGGCAAAGGTTATGTTCAGAAACCAATACATTTGGAATAATGGAGGTCTTGAGATCAGACGATATCTTGTGAAGGACATTAAATCTGTGCAGTGAAATATCACATGATTGCAGATGAGAGGCTAAAGGGGATAAGGGGCTTGAGCCACAACTAGAGTTAACTGTGAGCTTTAGGCAAGTAGGAAGGTTTGTGGATGTCTGAGAGGGTACATATGTGTGTATATTAACCATACACTCAAAGAGTTTGAAAAATCAGAAAGACTTTGTTCCCCTGTGAAGAATTTTGTGAGAATAGATTTTATTTTAAATAGTTAACAATAGGACAAATTATAAACATGTGGGAAATTTTTTTCCTCAGTTATGACCTGCGAATTTGAATCTTGGATACCTTTACAAACCAATGAACGTCACCAGCAATTGCTCTATTCATTGCCAAGGTAACATCTAGAAATCTGTGTTCTGTCCTCTGAACCGCTATAGCAACCCAAGAATCTAATTTGGTGCATCATAAATGATTGTGTTCCATCTCCTGACATTTATTTTAAGTTCTATGAAAACACCAGCTCAGAGAATGTTGTGTTTTTGTGTTTTACCTCCAGATTTCTGTTGTTCCCCAGCTGTTTGAAACATGTTGTGTCTTTGAGTTCCTCAAACTACCTCCTGTGATGAAGATTACCCTAATTGCTTGTTTGTGGAACATTCAGTCAGAGACAGAATATACTGTAACAATTACCAATAGGTGAAGGCTGACATTTTACATTCCTTGTTATTCAATTAGCAGTTTCTTATGACTTCTTGTTCAGTTTTTTTTTTTTTTTTTTTTTGCCTTGAAGCCAGAAAATCCTTTGAAGTTTTTTGGATCACAGCTCCATTATGCCCCTAAAGGTTTACATCATGGTCAGAGAAAAGGCTTATTTCCTTTCAAACAACATTCAACCACTGTTTATTGAGCACCTAGTGTGTGCCAGACACAAGAATAGACGTAGAGGATACAGATGGAAACTTATTAGATGGGGTCTTGTCTCTATGGTACCTGTATTCTAGTGGAGGAAATAAATAATAAATCTGTGAGATAATCTCACATAATGACAATACTATGAAGAAAATACTAAAGAAATAGCCAATGTTATTTTTTGTGTGTTTTTTCTCCCCAGCACTATTTTATACACACATAAAAAGCATAAATATATAATCTATTTTTATACACAATTAGTAGCATATGATATATACAGTTGACCTTTGAATAACATGGGTTTGAACTTCACGGGTGACTTGTACACAGATCACCACCTCCCCCCCAAATAAATGCCTGCACTGTTTTTGATCCATAGTTGGGGTTCCACTGACCTTGGGGGAATATTGTGTGCATTGATACATGTTCTTTCAGATAGGGCACTTGAGCATCCATGGATTTGGGTATCTGTAGGGATTCCTAGAACTAATCCCTGTGAATACCAAAGGACAACTAAATTTGGGGACTCCAAAGTTATACCTAGATTTTCAATTGTGTGTGTGTGTGTGTGGGGGGGGTCAGCACCCCTAACTCCTGTGTTGTTCAAGGGTCAACTGTATTTTTTTAAATTTAATAAATCTTTATTGTTCAGATTATTACAATTGTTCCTCTCCCCACCACCCCATAACTCCCCTCCACCTGGATTCCACCCCACTCTCTTCTCTTACCTCCACCCCCCCAACACTGTCCTCATCCATAGGTGTATGATTTTTGTCCAGTCTTTTCCCACACCCCCTCACCCTTTTACCCCTGAGAATTGTCAGTCTATTCCCTTCCTATGCCCCTGATTCTATTATATTCACCAGTTTATTCTGTTCATCAAATTTTTAATTCACTTGACTTTTAGATTCACTTGTTGATAGACATGTATTTGTTGTACATTATTTTTATCTTTATCTTTTTCTTCTTCTTCCTCTTCTTAAAGAGTACCTTTCAGCATTTCATATAATACTAGTTTGGTGTTGAACTCCTTTAGCTTTTCCTTATCTGTGAAGCTCTTTATCTGCCCTTCAATTCTGAATGATAGCTTTGCTGGATAGAGTATTCTTGGTTGTAGATTCTTGCTGTTGATCACTTTGAATATTTCTTGCCACTCCCATCTGGCCTGCATAGTTTCTGTTGAGAAATCAGCTGATAATCATATGGATGCTCCCTTGTAGGTAATTAACTGTTTTCTCTTGCTGCTTTCAATATTCTCTCTTTGTCTTTTGCTCTTGATATTTTAATTATGATGTGTCTTGGTGTGGTCCTCTTTGGATTTCTTTTATTTGGGGTTCTGTGCAGTTCCTGGACTTGTAAGTCTATTTCTTTCACCAGGTGGGAGAAGTTTTCAGTCATTATTTCTTCAAATAAGTTTTCAGTATCTTGCTCTCTCTCTCCTTCTGGCACCCCCACAATTCTGATGTTGCTATGCTTGAAGTTGTCCCAGAGGCTCCTTACATTATCTTTACATTTTTGGATTCTTTTTTCTTCTTGCTTTTCCAGTTGAGTGTTTTCTGAGTCTTTATATTTCAAATTTTTGGCTTGATTCTTGCCTTTCTCTGGCCTGCTATTAGGTCTCTGTATAATATTTTTTATTTCTGTCAGTGTATGTTTAATTTCTAGTTGGTCCTTTTTCATCTCCTCTTGGGTCTTGCTAAATTTATCCATCTTTTCTAGGAAATTCTTGAAAAACCTTATAACTGTGGTTTTGAATGCTATATCCAGTCATTTGTTTTCCTCCATTTATTTTGTTTGTGATCTTTTCTTTTGTATTTGCATTTTCACTATGCTGGGAGAACTTCTGTGTTAGATTCAGCCTTATGATATAAGACTTGCAAAACTTCAAAAACCTCTCTGTTGAGCTTGGGAGGGGTGGAGTCTCAGGGCTTAACAGAATGCCTTGCTTTCCAGTCAGCCCCACCCTACTCGGCCCCTGGTTCTCACGTGTTTCTGGGTAATAGCTGGAGCAATCCCTATACACAAGCACAGTGCCTCTAGACCGCTGCCTTGAGTTATTCTCACTTTTATCTGTAAAATTTTCCATTAATATTCTCTTCTCTGCTTTTATATTTTTAATTTCAAAAACTTAAAAAAAAATCTCTGAATGTTTCTTTCTTATACCATTCTGTTTTTTAGTTCATGGTTGCAATGCAGGCAGATGACCTATCATCTCTTTGCCCCTTCTTACTGTAGAAGATGAGCATGAGACTCTCTGAACTATAGACAGAAAAGAAAGTTGAAATAGGGCTTGTGATAGGAGACCGAGAGCTAGAAAGCTTAAAATTGTGATCAGTGCTAAGTGAGATTTTAATAATTAGATTTAAAAAATCATGAGCTCAATTAAACTCACTGGAATAGAATAGACCAAATTGACTTCTCTAGTTGAGTAAAAAACCAAGCAAATATGTGCTACTATAAAAAATAAGCCTAATGAATGCAGACAATAGAATGGTGAAAGCCTTGAAGGGATGGGTAAGGAGCGGAGGGGGTCAATGGGAAAAAAATCCTACAACAAATAAAGGAGACATCTGTAATACTTTCAACAGTAAAGATAACTTTTTTTTAAAAGGAAAAGAAAGGCCTAATTGTCATGTCTACATATTCACTGTAATTTAACCTAATAAGATTCAAGGCTACCCCCCCCACTCCTACCCCACTACCTACTCCACCCCACCACAGGCTCCTGCTTCTGATGAGCTATCCAGTTCACCTGAAATGTGGTGCACCTGGGAACTGCTGCTCCAGAAGCCGAGGCAGGACCTTTCCTGCACAGCTGACATTTCTTCCAAGCAGTCATTGCCTTGGCAGTAACTCTATAGAATATACCTCTCACAAGTGCAAAGTGGGCAGCAATAATGATATTACAGCCACCGAGCACCCATTTACCTCCTAATGGGAATTCTATATCCTTTATTTAGATTGTCTCTGGAAACCCTCTGGTATACGTTATTTTTCGGAACATCACAGAATGTGTTCACCTCAATTCCCTTTAAGAGTCACTTAGGACATAACCTCTTAGCACTCCCATAAGCTTGCTCAGCAAAGAGCAAGCCCTTAGCTTTGAAAAAGGGTCTTAGAACCATCTCACCTCTTCTACCCACTTTTTGACACTCTTATCTTGGGAGAAGCTGAGGAAGTAAAAGAAATTTCCAAATTTCTTTAGTAGGTCAGAAAACATTCCAACTTTCCTGAACTTTAGCAATAGATCAAAGCATTTGTGGTAATGTTTGAGTCTCAAGATATTTCTAGAAATCTACCAATTTTAAATTATATACAACTGTTAATAGTAACAGCTAATATTTATTGAGTACTTACAATGTGCTGAGTACTGGTCTGTGCTTTATAAGTATTAGTTCATCTCATCTTCACAATTACTCTCTATATAATTGATTAATTTTCCCAATAAATGTTGACTGTTTTCATTCAGACTACTTATCCAGATTACCTCTTCTTGTCACTGAGATTCTCTGTCCTTGGGAATCTATCCCATTTCCAATGGCTGGCTCACAGGCCTTGCTCCTCTGCCCTCTTATTAAACCAGGTCATGACAATTTATAACAGTTGTTTTGATTCTCTGTTTCTAGTCACTACCACATTCTCTCTTATACCACCCCCTTTCCTTGCTACACATCATTCCCCTCAGTTGTAATAAAAGTAAATGCCACCCACATTATTTGGTATTTACAGGATGATTTTTCATAGAATCACAAGCTTTTAGAACTAGAAAGAATCTCATAAAACTTTCCACTTTTTGTAGATATGGAAGCTGAGCCCAGAGAGTTGAGGTTTTCTTGTCCCAGATTAGTTGATTTAATTGTTCAGCTGGTATTACTCTTCAGAAAAGATGCTTTAAAGTCCACTTTCAGCACTCCATGTCAGTAAATGAGAAGAAGGCTTGTTTCAAACCAAAGTAGGTGAAAGGGAAGTTGGACTTTATCTTTTTCTTAGAAAAGATTTTAATGATTTCAGAGATGAATAGAGAGGGGGATAGAGAAATATCAACGATGAGAGAGAATCACTGATCGACTGCTCCCTGTATGCCCTAATGGGGATTGAATCTGCAACCTGGTCATGTGCCTGACCTGGAATTGAACTATGATCTCCTGGGACACAGGTTGACATTTAACCACTGAGCCACATCAGCCAGGCACGTGCACTCTCTCTCTCTCTCTTATTCTAGCTCTCTCTCTCTCTCTCTCTTTCTCTACTCTCCCATCTGTCTTTGTGTCATCTATATAAATTACTTAGATTGTTTTCAAAGTACAGCTGGGCAAAACTTTCACATGATAATATTGTCATATTGCCAATTAAAATGGAGGTATCCATTGATTAGTGGATACCATGCTTATTTATTTATTAATTATGAAAAATGCAGTGACCCTTTGCAAAACCTGCATGAATTTCTGTGCATGTTGCTATTTAATCAGAATTTTACACATTTTGGAGCATTTACCTTTAGAAAGATTAGAAGTTTTTAAAATTTTATTTTTCAATTATAATTTACATTCAACATTATTTTGTATTAGTTTGAGGTGTATAGCAGAGTGGTTAGATAATCATGTACTTCACATAGTGGTCCCCCAATATTTCAAGTACCTTCCTGGCACCATACATAGTTATCACAATATTAGAAGCCCGATGCGTGAAATTCATGCACTGGGGGTGGGGGGGGGGAGGAGCTGTTCTTGCTCCCTCTCACAGTCCCGTTGGGGGACATCTGCCTGCTGGCTTCCCTCTGGCAGTCCGGAAGCCCTCGCTCCTTACTGCCCACCTGCTCTATGCTCATTATCATTACCATGGAGCTGGGAGAGGCTCCTGCCACCACCACTGCGCTCACCAGTCATGAGCCCAGCTTTTGGCTGAGGGGTGCTCCCCCTGAGGGAGTGCACTGACCACTAGGGGGCAACTCCTGCATCGAGCGTCTGCTCCCTGGTGTACAGTGCGCATCATGGTGACTGGTTGTTCTGGTTATTCCACCATCACAGTCGCTTAGGCTTTTATTATATAGATTACTCATTGTATTCAAAGGGTTAGAAGTTTTAAGCATGGTTGAACCATGTACGAGAACTCTAAGAAGCCATATAAGAAATACTAATGAAGAAAGATGAAATAAGTTATTAGATATCGATGATACTCAGTGTTGATGAAAATAAAGATGGATAGAAAAGTTGAATAATAAGAAAAATAATTAGAAACATTGAGAAGTTAAATGCAGTTTATCAAACAGTATACAAGCTTACAAGCATATTGTAGGGAATTTTTTAAAACTAAGAGCTTGGAATGGAAGATTTGGTGAATAATCTTTAAATAATATTAAATAGAGGTAAAACAAAATCTGCCAGGGGAGGTAGGCAGAGGAAGAAAAAAAAGATAACCATGCTTTGAAATCTAAGCTACAGAAGGTGAGGGCACGCTGTGTTCTTCATACCTGGCCCTTGTCCCAATGCAGGGGGACTCCCCCAAGGTTACCAGCTGAGCAAAGATAGTAGCCGCTCTGAGGCACTGGGGCAGTGATTGGACCCTTGTCCTATGGGGATGGAGGATGGGTGTGGGTGGAAGGGTGAAGCTCATTCGAGCAAATGGCCACAGGATGAGGGGTCACCTACCCAGAGCTTACAGGTGAAGGAGGCACAGTCTGTGGGCAGCCAGGATTCCATTTTTAGCTCTGCCCTTTAACTGCTGTGTCCCCTCAAGGAAGTAGCTCACCTCTCTGTGCTGTTGCAGCCTTACCTGCACAATGGGCCACAGCTGCTCCTCACAGGAGTGTGGGGTGATTGCCTGTGTGTGCCCCACTTCCCCTGAGGCATTCCACTTTGTAGTCAGCAACCCCACCTTACCATTCTTCCCTCCCCCAACCTCTTGCATGGACTCTGGATGGGTCACTGCTCTCCTGTCTCCTTTTCAATGCCAGCTGTCACAGTCCCAGCAGGAAAGAGAGGGAACTCACAAACGATTTTCTGGAAGAACTTTGGCAAAGGGACTGTTGACAGGTGTGAGAGCAGGGGCAGACAGCCAACCCAGGAGGTGGCATCCCAGAAACAAAGACCATTCCAGGGGTCATGTGATCACACACAAGTGGGCACCTGGACAAGGGGGCAGATGGGGCCAAGCAAACTGCTGGAAGTGGGCATCTTATCAGGGGGTCGGGGCCATGTGATCACAGGGGCAGAGCCACATGATCAGCCAGAGTGGGCACATAATCCCCCAACACCGGCCACTGACCCCAAACACTTACCGCTGAAACTCAGTACCTCCCAACACCCACCCCTTATGCCCAATGTGTGCCACTGACCCCCAACCACCACCACCTACACCCTACAACCACTGCTGAGCCCCAACACATGCTGCTGAACTTCAATACCTGCTACTGAATACCAACACCTGCTGCTGAACCCCAACACATACCACTGAACCATAACACCTGCTGCTGAACCCCAATACCACCCAGTGAACCCCAACACTCACCGCTGACACCCAACATCATCCCCTGACCCCAAAACCTGCCACTGATACCCAACATATGCCGTAGAACCCCAACACCTGCCCCAATGGCCCCACTGACCACTACCACCCACCAATGGCCCCCATCACCCAAAGGTAAAGGAGAGAAAGCCTGTGGATAACCAAGGGCTCCAATTTTAGCTCTGTCCTTTATCTGCTCTGTGTCCTGGAGGGAGTTGCTCTCCTCTGTGCTGCAGGAGCCTCACCTTACAATGGAACACAGTGCTCCTCCCAGGACTGTGCAGTGGTTGTGTGTGTGCAGCTCTTGCCCTGAGGGCATTCTGTTTCCTAGTCAACACCCTTGCCTCACCACCCAACACTCCCCCAGCCTTGCAGGGACTGTACAGTCCCTTTTGGACATCTTTCATGGACTCTGGAAGGGCCACTGCTTTCTTGTCTCCTTTTCAATCCCAGCTGTCACAGTGCCAGGAGGTAAGAGAGGGCACATACTCGCCATTTCTGGAAGGA
Organism: Lasiurus borealis; assembly: GCA_004026805.1. Classification (NCBI taxonomy): domain Eukaryota; kingdom Metazoa; phylum Chordata; class Mammalia; order Chiroptera; family Vespertilionidae; genus Lasiurus; species Lasiurus borealis. The sequence goes on along the minus strand of PVJN01010131.1, from coordinate 22,547 downwards.
CTTTGACAAGGGCAACGTACACAAGTAGGAGAGCAGGGCCAAACAGCTAACCAGGGAGGAGCACTCCAGTAACAGACCAACTGAGGCCTCAAGGGGGCGGGGCCACGTGGTCAGGGTTAAGAGAGCACATGCACAGGGGGCGGGGACACTCGCTCACCAAGATGTGGGTATCAGATCCAGAGGGCGAGACCAAGAGATCTGCTGGAATTGAGCTTCTGATCAAGGGGATAGGTCAGCGTGACTGGCCGGAAGTGAGCAAATGAACAGGGGGTGGGCCCCATGAACAACCAGAAGTGGGCCCAAAGCTGGGGGATGAGGCCAGGTTGACTACAGAAAATGGGCACGGGAACAGGGAGGGGGGAACACGTAAACAGCCTGAACTGGGCACAGCCATAAGTGGGCAGGTGGACAGGGGTCAGGGCTTATGATCAACTGGAAGTGGGTACAGCAGGAAATGGGCAGGTGGACAGGGGGGCAGCAGATCCTAATCAGCAGAAAGTGGGCAGGTGAACAGAGGTGTGATGGCTCATGATTTTGCCAGAAATGTTGCGAAATGATAAAGGAGGGCCCTCATGAAGATTAAAGGGATGTTGCTACCAGCCCCCAGAAGCTGAAAAGGAAAGAAGGACCCTCCCCTAAAGTCCTTGGAGGGACCACAGCCCCAGAAACCCTGATTTCAGATCCCATCCCAGAGCGGGGAGAGCATGTGTTCCTATTTGTTTCAGCCAGTCTGTATTCAGCAGAGCAGAAGACTCAGGAACTTTACACCTCCTTGCCTTTCCTTTTGGGGCTTGACCATTTCTGGGGACAGCAGGGGCTCACAGGGAGATTCATTCTTGTGTCTATCCCTCGCCCCTGTTTCCTGTCTACCTACCCCTTTCCCCCCAGGCTCCTTGGTAGTGACAGTTCAGTGGGCACATCAGGGTAGGCTGCTTGGTGGGAAGTACAGTTTACTTGGCTCAGGGACTCCTAGATTTACCAGGCCCAGGCTATAGGATGAAGTAGGGTACTCCAAAGCCCCACCCATACCTCCCAGGCCTTTTCCTGAATAAGTCCAGCCTGGGGCTCCCCTCTCTGAAGTACCTGGGCTGATAGGAGCCAGCAAGTGTGTTTACATACCCAGATTCTTGATTGGAAAACTGAGGCTCAAGCAGAGCAACTGAGTTCCCTAGCCTTGGCCCACCACCCAGTCAACTCAGCCCAGCTCACCAGTGGCTTTACCAGCTGCCAAAGGTGCAGAGCCTCATGGTCAGGTGGAAGATGGGCTCCTGAACAAGGGGTTAGGGGCAAGTGAGCAGCCAGAATTGGGCATGTGAGCATAGCGGTGGCTTGTGATCAGTCAGAATTGGGCACAACTAGAAATGGCAGGTGGACAGGAGGGCAGAGTTATGTAATTATCCAGAAGAGGGCACAGCCATAAGAGGTTACCTGAACAGAGTGATAGTGGATTATGATTATCAAGAAGTGGACATATGAACAGGAGATTTGCCCTTGAAGCACTCTGGACTTGGGCACCCAATGATCAAGGCAGGGTCCTGTGTCAACCCAGTGCGAAGCAGGTGTACAAGGGTGGAGACTCCTGGTAGTCCACGTAGGGCATGTGAACAGGGGGGCAGGACCAGGAGGTCAATGTGAAGCCATCTGGTTTGAAGATCCCAAATCAACTTATTTTCCAAGAAAAACAAAATCTGCCAAAGAGGTAGGTAGCAGAAGCCAAAATAATAATAACTGTACTTTGCAATCTGAACCACAGAAGGTGAGGGGATGCTGGGTGTTTTTTACTCTGAACTTTATTCTCTCCTTCCTTATGCTCACGCTGGGCTTTTCTTATTGCTCTCTTTCTAATTCTTTAAGTTGTAGAATTACTGGTAGATCACTTATTATCATTTTTTAAATTATTTATTTATTTTTAGTTAGGCCTGTAGAGCTAAAACTTCCTTCTCAGGACTGCTTTCATTGTGTCCCATAGATTTTGGATTGTTGTGTTTTCGTTGTCATTTGTTTCCAGGAAATTCATAATTTCTTCTTTGATCTCTTTGGTAACCCAATCATTGTTTAATAGCATGTATTCAGCTCCAAGTATTTAATTTTTTTGATTGTTTTTATTGTAGTTTAGTTCTAATACTATGCATTGTGGTCTGAGAAGATGCTTGATATATTTCAGTCTTCTTGATTTTGATCTATTTTTGAAAATTTCTCATGTACACTTGAGAAGAATATATATTCCATGGCTTTGGGGGTGAAATGTTCTGAAGATGTCAAGTAAGTCCATGTGATCTAGTGAGTCATTTAAGAATACTGTTTCTTTGCTGATTTTTTGTCTAGAGGATTTATCAGTTATGGCAGTGGGATATTAAAGTCTTCTATGATTGTATTGCATTGTTGTTGATCTCTCCCTTCCTATATTCCAGGAGTTTTTTTTTTTTATGTATTTGGGTGTTCCTTCATTGAGTACATATATATTTACCAGGATTATATCCTCTTGTTGTATGGATCCCTTTAGTATTATGAAGTGGCCTTCTTTATCTCTTGTTATGGCCTTCACTTTGAGGTCTATTTTGTCAGATGTAAGTATTGCTATCCCAGCTTATTTTTCATTTCTATTTGCATGGAAGATACTTTTCCATCCCTTCATTCCATCACTCAGTGTCTTTTGATTGGAGCATTTGGTCCATTTATGTTTAAAGTTATTAATGATAGGTACTTGTTTGTAGCCATTTTTATTTTTTGTGTCTGTGTTCCTTCTTCCCTTTTTATTTCTTCTTTTTACACCAGTCCCTTTAGCATTTCTTATATTGCTGGCTTGATAGTTGTAAACTCTCTTAGCCATTTTTTTGTTTGTTTGTTTGTGAAGCTCCTTATTTCCTCTTCAATTTTGAATGATAGTCTTGCTGGATAGAGTATTCTTGGATTCAATCCCTTACTTTGTATCACTTTGTAAATTTCCTTCCATTCCTTTCTGACCTATGTGTTTCTGTTGAGAAATCATTTGATAATCTAATAGGAGATCCCTTGGTCCTGGCAGTGGGATAGGGCAGCCAGGAGAGAGGGAGAGGCCTGGGGAGAGTCCAATGGCTGATATTTACTAACTGGTACAGAAGGGCTTCAATATTTTAAGAACAATGTTTTCATGCCAATTTGGCTGGACCAATGAACTCATCTTTCACAGTAAGAAGTTAGACTATACAAAACAAAAATGAGAATATGTCCTCAGAAAAAATAATGATTTCAACCATTATTTTTATTTTTTATACTAGAGACCCAGTGCATGAAATTTGTGCATGGGGGGAATGGGTGTCCCTCAACTCAGCCTGTACCCCGTCTGATCTTGGACATCCCTCTCACAATCCAGGACTGCTGGCTCCCAACTGTATGCCTGCTTTCCTGATTGCCCCTAACTGCTTCTGCCTGCCAGCCTGATCACCCCATAACCACTCCCCTGCCAGCCTGATTGATTCCTAACTGCTCCCCTGTCAGGTCCTTTGCTCCTAACTGCCCTCCCCTGCAGGCCTGCCCCCCCCCCCACTGCTCTCCCCTGCAGGCTTGGGTCCCCCCAAACTGCTCTTCCCTGCAGGTCCAGTTGCCCCTAACTGCTATCTTCTGGTCGCCTGGTCATCCCTAACTGCCCTCCCTTGTAGACTTGATTGCCCCCAACTGCCCTTTCCTGCTGACCTGATCATCCACAACTGCCTTTCCTTGCAGGTCTGGTCCCTTCCAACAGCCCTCCCTTGCTGGACATCTTGTGGTGGCCATCTTGTGTCCACATGGGGGCAGTCATCTTTGACCACATGGGGGAAGCCATATTGTGTTGGAGTGATGGTCATTTTGCATATTACTCTTTTATTAGCTAGGATAGAGTCCTGGTGCATGGGTGAAGGCCGGCTGGTTTGCCCTGAAGGGTGTCCCAGATCAGGGTGGGGTTCTCTAGGGGTGTGGGGCAACATGGATGAGGGGCCTGTGGTGGTTTGCAGGCTGACCACACCCCCTGGCAACCCAAGTGGAGCCCCTGGTATCAGGGATTTATTTATCTTCTACAATTGAAACTTTGTAGCCTGGAGCAGAGGCCTGGGTCAGCCAGGGTAGGAAGAAAGCTTGGCTTCTTCCATTGCCAGGGAAACCCAAGCTCTCTGCTCTCTCTGTGGCTGTAGCCATATTAGTTGAGTTAATTTGGATCCTCGCTCCTGATTGGCTGATGGGCATGGCTTGTAGGTGTAATGGTTAATTTGCATATTACTCTCTTATTAAATATGATATTTTATTAATTTTTTTTTTTATGGAGAGGAAGGGAAAGGGATAGAGAGTGATGTCAGTGGGGTATTAAAGTTCTCTTCTATGTTTGTATTGTTGTCAATTCTCCCTTGATATCAGATGGATTAAAGAGTTAGAAACATTAATGAGAGAGAAACATTAGTTAGCTGCCTCTTGCACACCCTCTGCTGGGGATGTGTCCGAAACCAAGGTACATGGTATTGGCTGAATTTGAACCTGGGATCCTTCAGTCCACAGACCTATGCTCTATCCACTGAGCCAAACCAGTTAGGGCAGTGGTCGGCAAACTGCAGTTAGTAAGCCACATGCGACTCTCTGGCACCTTGAGTGTGGCTCTTCCACAAAATACCATGGCCTGAGTGAGTCTATTTTGAAGAAGTGGCATTAGAAGAAGTTTAAGTTTAAAAGATTTGGCTCTCAAAATAAATGTCAATTGTTGTACTATTGATATTTGGCTCTGATGACATGAGTTTGCAGACCACTGACTTAGGGTGACTTCAACTTTTAATGTTTTCAGTTATTTTTTCTTAAATGGATATTTTAGGGAAAGTATCTCTGGTCTAGAGGAAATATTTATATGAATTCAGCAATTGCCTTAACTTCTCTGTCCTTTTCTTTTGTGAAATTTAAGTAAAATTAAAATTGTATCCGAAAAAAATAAAACAATTAATAATAGTGAATAAATTTCCTTAATGCTTTCAAGATGAAAAGGTTTCTCTGGTCCCACGGTCTGAAACAACCACTCAATAATAAAATTATTGCATATATGTGTGAAAAAAATATACTAAAGAGTACAATTCAGCAATGACTTTCACATTGCAGGATGCCTGTGTGAAGTCACTACCTGGAAATGATCTAGGCCATTTTCGAATATTTAGCCAGATAAACAAATGCATCAATATTTTATAATATCTATTAAGTTATGCTTAATGCACGTTATATAGTGTGTGGCTGTTATTGTTAATTCTCATATGGAGAAACAAAAACTCCAATGGGTGCTTGGTGAAGCCATTAACCTCTTAAGATACCACATTCTTGGATTCTGACCATGTCTATAGTGAACCAGAGTAAGAAGAGCTGGAGAAGGGTTGATTAGACATGAAATACAGGTCATATAAAATTTTAGATTACGAGGTTTTTTTTTTCCTCCCTCTATTGACCTCAGGCTCAAGGCAGAGTTTAGAAGTTAGGTTTTAGGTGGAACTTTGATAAACCTGAGGGTATCTGAGGAGGTGGTAGGTGAGCAAACAGGATCATGGATGATCTAGTGACCAAGCTATAGAAGGAAAGATTGAAAAAATCTGGATTCATTATTCAACAGGGAATAATGGTGCTTCTGCAATATATTGGTGACTGATCTGCACTCTGGGGATATGGCTGTGAGCAAGGCAGTAGAATTCTCTTCTTCATGATGCTACATTTTAGTGATAGAGACAGACAAGTGAATAGATTATTTTAATGTAATGCATTAATATTTAGAGTATGGATTAAGAACAAAGTGCCATGGGAAGGACTTCTGATTCAGCTTTGTGAGGGGGATGGTAGGAGATGAGTCTAAAAGGATGAGCAGGAGTGATCCAATGGATGGGAAAAGAGGGCATTATAGGCAGTGGGAGATCATGATGGTTTGAGATCTCAAAGTAATTCAGAGTTTTATAGACATTGTGTAAAAGGGAAGGAATAATGAGTGATGAACTGGAGAAAAGAAGCAAGGAACAGATAATAAGAGCCTAACAGGGTTTATAAAGAAGCTATCTGCAATTTTGTTTTTTTAAAGATGTTTATGTTAAAATATTATTCAGGTTAATGTATTAAGAATGAATTGGTGGAGGCAGGAATTATCCCAAGACACCAGTAATAATGCAAGGGAGAGGAGGTAATGGAAGTGAGCATGGAAAGGAATGTATTAAGAAGATGGACTTGACTCAACTTGATGGTTGATAAGGTAACAAACAGATGTCTTCAAATATTTGAAAGATGGAATTTGGAGGTTCATAGGGGTCTATGAAAAAAGTAGAATTGAGTAGAATCAAGTTTTATAAATAGGCAGAAATTTCCAGCAATGAGCATGATTCAACAGTGTGATGGGCTAATTTGGGAGGCCATGGAGTCCTGGTAAACCTGAAGGTATCTGAAGAGGCCTTAGGGGAGCAAACAGGATTATGGATGATCTAGTGACCAAACCATAGGAGGAAAGATAGAAAAAAATCTGGATTCATTATTCAACAGAGAATAATGGTGCTTCTGCAATATACTAGTGACTGGACTGCATTCTGGGAATACTGATGTGAGCAAGGCAGTAGAATGTCCTTCTTCATGGAGCTACAATTTAGTGGAAGAGAAAGACAAGTGAATAGATAATAAGGGCCTACCAGGGTTTGAAAAGAAGACTCCATGGAGGTTTTAAGTAAAAGTTGGAACAAATGCTTGACAAGGATGTTGCAGAGGATATTTCTATATGGCACTTGGTCATGGTGATTTTGAATGTCTACTCAAATTCTGAGATTCTGTCATGATTGACATGATATCATGTGGCATCTGCTAAGACTGACTCCAGGCAAGCAATAATGTCCTGATAAATCACCTAGAACCTGTGGCTTATTGGATCTACACTTTTTGTTCTGAACTGAAGATATTTAAGGAAACATGGAGAAGAACAGAAAGGAAATTACTCTGTGAAAACTTGCTTTTCTCTACTGAAGCTATTTCAAGCTTATGTTCTATGTCTACCCATTATAGTGATTCTGGGATGAAGCAATGAGGTGAGGAATAAACCCAGACCTCTCAGCTTCTAATTCAGTGCACTCTGCCTACTGAATTTATTGATTCCATATGTTAAGAGCTAGTTGGAGTGTACATTAGCAGCATATAATCTATGAAATTTCTTTAGGCTGGTCTCCTCCAGATGTTGCTGAAACAGCAATACATAAACCAGATAAAGCACTGAGGGAAATTCCACAGAAATCAAACCACAGTGTGGATACAACAGTTTAGACAATGAATTCTGGTCCTAGAAAAAGCAAATGCATTCATCTTTGGATCTAATGTGCATTCCCCCAATCCCCCTAAAGATCTTCAGGTCTCCAACTCATCAACTCATGTTGTTGTTTTTTCAATATTAGAAATATTGGTCTTTAGTTTCTTCTAGTGAAATAATTGAAGAAAACTTTGATTTAATTCATTTATTTATTAACTCATTCATTCATCAAAAATGAAAATGTACTGAGCACATGCAATGTGCCAGATTCCATGGTAGGCCTGGAGTATTCAAAGATAGAATGAGACATTATCTTGTCTCTCCAGGAGCTCAGTACCCAATTCTGGAAAGATGTTTAGGATCACATATGCTACATAGTAATTGGTATTTTTTAGTTACATGCCCTAGAATAGCTTTAAATTCTTGCTATCATCTTAGGAAGGCACTGGAAGGACTTCAGGGGTTGTGCTCACTGTGGGGGGAATTACTCATGTAATTCTCATTAGTGAAAATGGGAAAGAGGTGTAAATCCACAGTGATCTAGCTGAGAAAACAAACACTCCTTCTTTGACTTCTGTTGTTTGTTTCTGTTTGTTCCGGGTTGAGTCAGGGAAAAATAATCAGGAAAATTATATGTGTTCAATGGCCCGGTTGCTCCAGAACTCATGGAGTATCTAATCACAGTTAATAATTAAAACAAAGCAAGGAGACTCAAATGTTGAATTTAAGTACTGTCAGGAGGGAAAGAAACCATTTGAAGGGGAAAGTATGAGGAGTGCCTTGTGGTAGATACATTTTTATAGACAGAAGCATGGGCTATAAAGGGAGAACGTTCTTTTAAAATGGGCATATTTTCATTTCTCTTTAGCTCTAAATAACAGTTCATTGTCTGGATATACCACAATTTATTTATGCATTCACCTACTATATGACATCTTTGTGGCTTGAAAGTTTTGCCAGTTATGAATGAAGCTGCTATAAATACCTGTGTGCATCCTTTTGTGTGGCCATAATTTCCAACTCCTTTGAGTAAATAACAAGTAGCATGATTGCTGGATTGTGTGGTGAGTGTATGTTTAGCTTTATAAAAAGCTACCAAATTTTGCTCCAAAGTACCTGTGCCATTTTGCATTCCCACTAGCAATGAAGGAGAATTTCTGTTGCCCCACATTGTCTTCAGCATTTGGTGTTGTCAATATTTTGGATTTTTACCAAAATCAGTTGTATTGAATATTATTCTACTCATTATTATTTTAATTATTTTAATTTGCATTTTCCTGATAATGTCTGATGTAGAGCATCTATCATATGCTTATTTGTCGCTTGTAAATATTCTTCAGTGATGTGTCTGTTGAGGTCTTTGCCACTATTCTAATTTTTAAAGTTAGATATCCTAATTATTTGTTGTTGATGTGTAGAAATGCAATTGTCTTTCACTGGAAACCAATTCCAGCATGTCATAATTGCAAGAGTTTCATTGAAAGGTTGATGGAACTTGGGGACTCCAAGGGCTGAGTCACATATTTATTGCCTGTTGGAAATGGCTAAAGGCATTTCCCCAAACCTGAAAAGGATGATTGTTTGCTGCTGGACAGCTCAGGGCATCTTAATCTATATGTTATTGCCTCCTTCTGGCCAAACACGTGAACAGCTGTAGGCTATTTCCCAATCTGACAATGCTTCTGTATGAAATCCTACCCTTTGAAGTGTGTCTCCACCTTGCCTTAGGACAATTTGTGTTAATAAAAAGCAAGGGGTCCTGAGACAAGGATAACAGCTTCTTCAGCTAGGCTCCTCTGAGTCCCAATACCTTTCAAAATTATCTTTTGTCTCTAGACTCTTACTTAAGTTACACAGAGCCTTTCTCCAGATTGCTGAACCCTTCTTAATGCTGGAACAAGAACTTCCACAGTCTTTCATATATTGAATGTACATCCAGAAACTTTGATAAAATCTCTAGTTAGTTCTATTCTTTCTCTGTAGACTCTTCTGAGTTTCTTATTTAGACAATTACAAATAAATAGTAACAGTTCTGTTTGCTCTTTTCTAATTAGTATGTTTACATTTTTCTCTTTTCCTGCTGTGCTAGTTAGAGCCACTGAGGAAATATTGAGGAGAGCATCCATCTTGTCTTATTTTTGATAGAAAAGATAATAATTTTAATATTTCACTAATTCCCTATAAAAGTGGTCGGCAAACTCATTAGTCAACGGAGCGGCAAACTGAGGTTTGCCGACCACTACCCTCTAACATTTATGGTAGATATACATGATCAGATTAGAGAAGTTTCTCTATCTTTCCACTTTAATGTTTGTCTCATGAATTAATATTAATTTTTGAATACATTTTTATGTCTATTGAGATCATAGTTTCTTTTTAAATGTAGTCCATTACAATAATGACTTGTATATATCAAATCAAACCCAAATTTCTGAAATAAATCAATTCACTAACAGTGTATTATTTGTAAATTGCTTGAGTCAGCTTGATAGTTTTTTTATTTAGAATTTTTCATTGTTCTTGAATGAGATAGTCTTATAATTGTCCTTTCTGTACCATCCAGGTCTTATTTCAGTATTACAAATGTTAAGATTCACATGTGTATTAATGGAAGATAACACTGACTATTAACTATGATTATAGCTGATAAATTAAATGTAGTTGTATTTTGTAATAATTTTCTGCCTTTTCTACTTTTCAACCATGGGAATGGATTATATATGATCACAAATCATTCATGCAAACACAGACATGATCACACACACACACATACATCTAACTCCTCTGAATTTTAATTTTATCACTTGTAGAATAATTCAGACTCATGCTTACCTCATAAAATTGTTGGCATTTTTAAGCATAGTGAATGTGAAAGTGATCTACAACTTTATGTTAATTTGTCTTCACACAAATGATATGTATATGAATATGTATATATGTGTGTATACACACACACACACACACACACATTGTCTGTGTAGATAAATAGAATAAAAAGAAAACAGTTTAAGAAACTCAAATCAAGGTTGGTAAAGCTTTACCAGCTGATTCCTTGATTTAGGAAGCATCTGAAGCCCTAGTGACTCCCCCAGGGGAGCAGGGTCAGAATTTCATAGGACAGGAAAAGCAGAGTTCTTGTCCTTGTCATTTGGCATAGGAAGCTGTTTGCAAGTTTAATTGAAACTCATGGTTGGGGCTCATTCCTACATTGTACTTCTTGCTTGATAACCATTAGAACAGTATTTTCCAAGAACTGCTTATGCAAGTTTTGCAGTTAATAGATATCTCAAAGTTCTTAAGGTAGAAGAAGTAGTTGGCAAAAATAAAGAAAAAGAGGTAAGGAAGAAGGCAAGAAGACATAGGAAATTTCTACTGTTTGTTAGGTCCTTCTTCAAGAAATATAAATATAGGTAGATTCAGAGTGAGAGGTAAGTTGGTATAGACCAGTGGTTGGCAAACTGCGGCTCGCTCCTGAGCCACGGTTTGCTGCTCTGTTGACTAATGAGTTTGCTGACCACTGGTATAGACAGTAAAACAAGAACAAAATTATTAACATAAAAGTCAGTATTTACTAGCTTTTTCGTATCAGACATTACAATCCTCCACAGGGAAGAGTAGATGCTTCTGGATAGCATTTGTTGTAGTGATTATAATGAAAAAGGAACAATAAAACCCCAAAGATGATAATGAGTCTCAGCTGATCTTACAAAAAAGGGTGGATCAGGGGAGAGATACAAGTTGTAGCAATTGAAAGTAGGAGAGTTTTGAGCTATGAGAAGTGAAGAGTAGTGGGAAAAAAGTTTTGGAGAACAGCCATCATTCCTGTGAATGATACTGAGAGGGCAGACTTAGGGAGAGAGAATTATAAAAATGGTATTCTGTGAAGAAAGGCTCAATAGACTAAGTCAAACTTGGAGTGTTTGTTACGTTTTGTCTGCTAATTGAAACCAACTGCTTTTTTTCATGTGACACCAATCTGAGACTGGACCACACGGAGCCCCAGTTAAATTTAGGTTAGTCATAAAAAATTTGCTTTGGGAGTAGACTGTTTAAACAATACACAGTGGCATAAATTTTCTGATTTTTCTCTTCTTACCTGGGATATTAGGCATATATTGGTCTGTGATATGAAGAGGCAAGAAGAGACAAGTCTCATTGAATTATTCCCATCAGTCATTATTGTTAATCAAAGCACAGTTATTTAGTACAAATATGAGACAAGAATTTCCCCTAACCTCCCATCGATTTCTCTCCTGTGGTCAAACCTCACCAAAATAATTCCTGAAAGGTATTTTAAATATCACTACATGCTCGACGTTCTCCTTTTACTCCCCACCTCCCCGGCCATATTATCTTTCCCCTGCAGAAGAAAAAATACTGAACTTTAAAATGCTGGGAGAAGATAAGAAACACATGGAATGAACAGGGTTTTGGAATGCTGAGCAACTATAAGATGGGATGATTAGCAGACTCTATGTCCTGCCCAGATAACCTTGGCAAGCACCATTTTAGTGAGTACCCACAACTCCTACTGCCTGCCTACAACTTGCCACGTGAGAGCTGATTCTGGGTTTTGGAGGGGGAGGGCCAGAAAAGATGGGGAGCTAAGGCCTCTGAGAACAGCCTAGTCAATGATGCATGGGAGTTGGTGGGTGAATGCTCCAACTTCCCTCTCCTTATTGGAATAACTCAGAAGTTCCACTCTCTATAAGCATCTCACCAGGTTCAGATTTATTAATTCTATTGCTAATGTGCTTGACATTGTTCCCATTTTCATTGCTCTACTCTCTCAGCAGAGCTTGCTGAGATCACCTCTGGTTTTACTTTCCATTCAACCTCAGAGATTTCTCTGCTTTGCTTTCTCCTCCCTCCCTAATCTATCATCAATGAAATTCATGTTTCTCCTTTGATTGTAATGTACAAAATAAGGTGCAAAATGGCCGTTTTCCAGAGCATTTTCTCAATCTGTTGAGATTTTGCTTCCTGGCAATTGTCATCAGCTTGGCTCAAAAAAGCTCATAAAAATTCTCTATAGGTTTGGATGTTTCTTACATCAGCAAGGGATTCAGGTCTTGGCTGACCAGCTGTGCAATAGAGAAGTTAGTTCTAAAATTTTGTGAAATCTCCAAACATTTTAGGCATCAATAACCAATTAAAAAACTTTTGAAAATACCATGCGCATCAGACCAAAGCTACTATGTGCCAATAAGGCCTGTGACTGCCAGTTTGCCATATCTGTTGTTCTTAGAGGTGAGCAGAGCTAGCTTGCCCTCTCTACCCAGTGCCTTCCTATAAACCTTGGCTATCAATCCTAGCTAGTGGCCTCCAGCCCAGCAAGAATACTTCCCTATAACATATTAGAATATGAAAACAAGCATTTAAGCAAGCATTTATACATTATCATATCTAAGCCAAACATACTCCCTCTTGTTTCACTACTGATTGGAACTTTGACCCATTTAAACCTGACAGCAAAATAGATATTAGCAGAGGATGATGTTAGTGTTGTTTTGATTGGGAGGAAATGAAAGAAGTTGGAGAGAAAAGGTTGAGAGGAAAGGCCATAAAAGAAATCTTTCTGGAGGACAAAAGTTCACCAGTTTTCCCTTGAAACTAATTTAAGGGCAACAGAATGACATCAACAAAAATTTCACTAAGCTGTTAAGCATTTTGAAAATATAGCTCTACTTATTGATTTTGGCTTTTGCTGAGGATATTTTGCTCTGGGCCGCTAGGGAATTCATTGTTAGTGATGGAGGGAAGAATTGCACATCTTCCTCTATCAACTTCTTGGGTACTTTCTTCAGGATGTGAGTGAGGCAAAGGCAGAGCCTTGGTGGACTTTGGCCTGAGGATGGTTCTCATTACAACATAGTACCTGGAAGAGAAACTGTGAGGTAGGGGACATATAGGCACCATCCACCTCCAACAGCCAGATGTTTACTGAGGAACCAAATTGGCTTAGGATAATTTTGAAAGGGGCATTTAGTTGTTTTTAATCATATTATCTATCTATCTATCTATCTATCTATCTATCTATCTATCTATCTATCATCTATCTATCTATCTATCTATCTATCTATCTATCTATCTATCTAACTATCTATCTATCATCATCTCTATCTAAAAGCCAAAGCAACCATCCAACTGTCTGACTGGTAGTTATGATGTGCAATGACCACCAGGGGGCAGACACTCAACGCAGAAGCTGCTGAGCTGCGGTGACTTGGCATCTGTGGTTCTCCGGTGATGTATGCAGAACCAGAGAGGAGGGAGCCCAGTTCTGGGGTGTGTCACCAGAGAACTGCCCTCTGCAATCCAGGACCCCTCAGGGGATGACAGAGAGCTGATTTTGGCCTGATCCCCGCAGGCCAGGCCAAGGGACTCACTGGTGCACAAATCCATGCACTGGGCCTCTAATTATAAATAATGCTCTAGTGAATAATTCAGTATATAGGTTATTGTGAACATGTGACTAGCTTAAATAGATGATTTTAATTTGTGAATACACAGAGCAAATCCAAATGAATCACCTTGTATGCTATCAAATGTATAGCATATAATTTGGAGGAAGAAAAAACCCATCCTATCATTTCAAATGATTCTAATTGTATTACATGTACAATTTATACACAGAGTTCTCAATCTTGCTTTCCAGCCATTCTTGGTGAAAATTTATCTGAAAAAAGGTCATTTTGCATGCTATCACTATTAAGTCCTTATTGACATTCATCAAACGCTTTAAAAAATTAAAATAAAATAAAAAAACACAAAACTACTCTGGGGTACTATGCCCTTTTTACAGATTAAAACATAGCACATATTTTTAGGTCTAAATATTTAGCTAGGGTCACAAGAGTTAGTAAATGGTTGTCTGGAACTTGGAACCACTCATTGAGCAAACATTTGTTGAGTACTGTGGCAGAGACTAGCTAGATACAGAACCACTCATTGAGCGAACATTTGTTGAGTACTGTGGCAGAGACTAGCTAGATACTGAACTGTTGTCCATTCCTCCTGGGCCCCCAGGTAGTCTTATTTCCCAGGCTCCCTGTGGTTGGATATGGGCATGTGACTGAGTCTTGACCAATGGAACAGGGTGGTATTATGTAAGCCACTTCTAGGCCTGGTACATACAAATTTCCGATGAAATCTTGTGTGGTTGTAAATGCCCAGGGCAACTGCATGGTTGATGCATGATAAAACCTCTGTCAGCTTGGATCTTTGATCCTCCATCCCAGGAAGAAGTAAGCTTCTAATGTGCTAACCCATTAAAGTTCCAAGGTTTTCCTGTGTTATAACAGTCAGTAATACTTTGACTGATATAAATTATCATGTGACTCACTTCATGCCAAGCACCAAGTCTTCTGATTTCAAAATTAATACGGTCTCCATTGGATTGCAGTTGCCTCTGGCCTCAAGGATTGTGTAAAAGATTATCAGAGGATCTTGAAGTCTCACAGGTAATCAAAAAACAATCCTTTGATTTGGGTCCTATATCTATAGTATACCTAAAACTCTCCCAAGTTCTACTAAAACTCTAAGAAGGAAAACATATTTGAATTGTAGCAACACCTTGAATTATATATAATACAATCATAAAACTGAATGTTTGACTATCTTATTGTCTGCTTGTTTGACCATCTGATTGTCTGAGTGAATAATTGACCGACTGTCTGATTGTCTAATTATCTGAGTCACTGACAATCTGAATGAATGAATGTCTGACTACCTGATTGGCTGTTTGATTGAATGCCTACTGATGGGCTGGCTAAATGACTGGCTGAATGCTGACTGAATGTTTTTGACTGAATATCTGACTAATTCTCTGACTGAATGATTATTTGAGTATCTGACTGATGAACTGGAGACTAGATCTGAGTAATCATAGAAGGAATATATTACAGATGGAATTGTGACAGCTGATGGGGGCTGGATTCTCCATTCTAGCATCTAAGCTACCAATTTATTGGGTGCCCCTTTTTTCCCCAAATAAAAGTCAATCATCTCTGTGAAAAATAAACACCACTAAAGAAACCATAATTTATAAACCATTATAACAGATTTATGGCATTTGTAGAATCTTGACCAAACAAAAACAAAACAATGTTTATAAGCCCCCAAATGTCCCCAAACCAAGTCACAGAGCTCAGTCAGCTTCTGTTACCCCCTCCCAACTTCAAACAGTATCCCTCTGGGGCAAAACTGTGATATAAGAAAATTTTGTTATGAGCTTTCCTCTAGTGGTGACCCTTTTTCTCCTTTCAGCTAACCTTCACCTCTTTTCTCTCTCAAAACAGAGAGAGATCTGATAAGCAATCATTGACACTTGTTGACGGATTGACTGATTATATTTTGACTGGAGCTCAAACTTATCAACACCTTGTCTGAAATAGCCTTGTGAAGTTTAAGCCTTTTGGCTATGGGATAAAAGTGTTCCACTCAAATTAAAAGAATTTTAGGCATCAGCAAATAGCAAGAAAGAGGTGAAGGTCTACTCAGCCACCCCTGAATTAGCTCTGATTTGTCTTCCTTTTTGGGATTTTTTTTCCCCATCAGAAACCTTTGGCACCACTGTGACAAATGTAGAATCTGGCAGGGATAAAGCTGCTGGAGACCTACCTCAAGAATTGTTTGGACTAGAACCATGTAGAACCTTTTAGATCTTTCCTACTTGACTAGAGATAGACCTTATTTCTTATAATCTCAATCTAAATTCTTGACTCTAGGCCATCTGTTCCAAGACTCTAAGACACACAGTTTACTCATTCTGGAGCATTTTGATAGTTTAATGATTATTTAATGGCTTTCTTTTAGTCCTACCTTAAGTCCTCGTGTTTGCCAATCTGAAAGTATTTGGTCAACAGTATCTCTACCTAAGATTAGAAAGTTTCTAACAAGAACAGAAAATGTGTCATTAATATATAACTCATTTATTATTTCGAGTTTGAAGGAATGAGAACTCTGGTTCTCATTTGGGATTTGTATGTTTGAAAGAAAGAATATCTTTGAGTTCTAACCACAAAAGTAGGTATTATTCTCATCTTCCCAATGAGGAAATTCATACTCAGCTCTGTCTAGTAATTTCCTTGACAGGTTGTGGAGTCAATATTTGAGCCAGTTCTGTTTGACTTCCAAGTCATGTTTTTTCTATTACGGCACAATAAAAAGATATGGCTTTCTTTCCCAGGACTTCTGCATTTGTAGCTACACAAATAGCTATTATTTCTAACACTAGCCTTAAATCTACAAAATTTATTTAAAGGTAGGCAATGCGCATTGTAAGGTTGCAAAAATCAGGATTGGGCCGGAGTTAACACAGCTCGGCTTAAAATCATATCCCCCAGTTACATCCTGTAATTACAGTCTCAGGGTTGAGAACAGAGACAGGAGACATGGTCCAGATGTCCCAAGGGAGTAACCCAGAGATAACCATCAGTCCCATCCCATTATCAAACCAGATAATATGCGGAGTCTG
>PVJN01010130.1:0-58386 GCA_004026805.1 Lasiurus borealis | reverse complement strand
CCCCCCCCCCCCCCCCCCCCCCCCGCCATCCCACCGGAGCCGCAGTAGCGGCTGAGCAACAGCTGTGGGCGGCCCGTGCCCGACTGAGCGCAGTGGCTAGTGGGGTGGCAGGTCTCGCGCCAAATGCGCAACAGCGATGGGGCCCCGCGCACGGCGCCAGGATGTGGCACAGAGAAGGCAGGCGGGACGCAGAGGCGCTCAGGATCACCCTTTGACTACGCTCAGCAGGTACCAGAGCAGACACAGCACCGCTGCCTCGCGCCCCCCCCCCCATTTCTATCTCAGCTGCCAACCATTCCAGTGATCTTAACCTTTCCCCCCAAAATGAGCTGAACTGTGTTGCACCAAAGCTTGAGAGCTTCACAGTGGCGTCTTAATCATTTTCCGAGATTCAGGTCTCACAGTGCATTTCTAGAAAGCCTAAACCACGTACGTGGCATATTTTCAATGAGTACATAGTCCTGATGTCTTCCGGACTCTCCCTGTGTCATACAGTATTTACCAGGATTTCCAGTTGTAAGTTCAGAAACCCACGTTGATGAGCAGGTTTATGCTTCAGGAACCTAGCAATGCATGTGTAGCTGGGGCTCAGGCATGATTTGTAATCAGTTTAAAAATCCTCGTGGGTTGTTTGCATCTCTGTATGCTTCATTAAGTAGGTTCTTTCATATCAGCCTTTTCCACGTGGCAAAATGTAATTGCAGAGAGCTCCTAGGCTGAGTCTAGCTCTTTGTGTTTCAAATGTTTTAAATCTCACAGTCTCTAAGTCAATAATACAATTTGGGAACAGTCCTCTCCGTTCTGCCAATCACTCAGTAGCCAGAAAGGTGGAATCTGTGAGATGGAAGCAGCTCTGTTATGAATATAATACAAATAAAAGGAGTATTTCCCCCAAAAGGCAGTACTTTCTCTTAAACGTATCCATCTCTATAAAATGTTTTTGGGAAGAGTTGGAGAGGTTCCTATTTAAAAAAACACACAAAAACTCCATGCTAAGCACTCTATAAGGTACTTTATATAAACCATTCAAATTCCCCCAATATTCCTGTGACATAGAAAATACTAGCTCACAGTTCTAGGTGAAAAAAACAGACTCACAAATGTTTAGTAAACATCACACAGATCTAGAACTCTTAATGCTTTCATTTTACTATTTATATTCTTTTATTTACAAAACTGAAAGAAATATAATTTTCACTGTACTCTGCACTAAGCATATGCTGAAGTTAATTTAAAAATAACCAGGAGACTACACGACTGGCAATAGTATTTTTTATTATTAATTTTTCTTTTTAAAGGAGAAGCATGTTGTTGTTTTTTTAACAGCACCTGTAAACAAGTCAGTGAGTTTTTAGTTTCTGAGTTTTTATATATATATTTTTTCCCACCCTCCATGGAATGTTAGCATATCACACCACCAAACTGCATTACATTACATAATAGTTATGTAAGCAATAGTTACTAAAGGCAAGTAGGGCATAAACAAAGGTAAAATTTCATGGTTAAAAATATTCATAGCAGCAACTTCTAAAAGATGATTTTATTAAATCAAGTCATTGCACTTGGTCATTTTATTGCTATAGCAAAACAAGGCCATGAAGTCTGTAACACTTCTCATTTCTGGTTTCAACTGATTGTCTCATTCTGCTTATACATTTCAAGTTTAAATGCAAGCATAAAATGTTTACCAACACCTAGAGAGCACTTGAGTTTGGTTTCAATGATCACAGTAAGAAGCATATAAAAAAGAATTATCTGTTACCCCAGGCCCACTTTCCTTTCTCCTATCTTCAGACTTAGATTTTCTGAAGAAGCTTCAGAATTAAATTCTGTAAAAGAGCTTTGTGGTCAAACATGCATGCACATACATACTATTTCTAATACTGAAGCACAATTAGGAAATTAGTAATATTGTGTTTCAAAGAACAGCAACCTGAACGATACATTCACAAATAAATTGGCAATGACAGATTCTGTGCTACTCACCCATCTGTCATTTATGCTCTCAGAGCAAATAATAATGACTTACCCCCAAGTAACAGCTGTTATTATTATACACCATTTTGTGTTAAAAACTTTATGAATAGGAATTAACCAAATTCTCATATCAAGGACAAATACTGGTAAATTACTAGATTTAAGTAACCAGTTTTCCCTTTGAGTATGAGTTTGTTTGGTTTTCTCTACTTTTTTGGTCAAAAGTAGAAAAATAGAGACAGTACTTTAATTATTTTTCTATTCTGATTGAGGAAGTTTATAAGCAAACACTTGAAATGTATTTCTGGACTCATGACCATCTTGCCTTTATGTGCTAGTGAGAAAATGACCAACAGAAACCTTAACAATAGCCTGAAGTCTGCTGGAAACTTCCCCACCCCATTATTAGGGGGAGGAGGGATCACTTACAGATTTTTTTTTCAGACAGAAAGCTGAGGATGATTTCTAGGACACACTGTTTATATTTCTACTTGAGGACTTTCATTAAAAGAAAATAAGGTATAATTTATTTAACAAGAAGGAAGTCATTCATTTGACAAGTCATTTAAAAACTTTAGAATAGGAGTAAACAATTTTGTTCAATAATGAACCTCATCAGAAGAGCCCAAGGACTTTAAGAGTTAAAACATCCATATTCAGCACAATCAGGTTTGCTCCAAACACTCATGTAAGTTGTGAATCTAATATGAAGTAATTATGAATTGGAATTTCTAATATTTTCAGCTTTAGTTATTTTATTTGAAATGTGACAAAATTAATACAAGATTTCAGAATTATAAGATCAAAACTTTAAAGGAAAAATATTGGTTTTGGTGCTTTAAAATAACAAAAAAAGGAAGCATGATTGAGGGTACTCAAATCTAAGTCATTTGCAATGAAAAAAAATCTTAAAATCTAAATTATTTTGCAAATGAAGAATGTCAAATTTCTACTTTTATTATAAAAACTGACATTTTCAGACTACACATATAACACTTTAAAATATCCAACTGTTCATAAATGACTCTGAAGGAACTACTAATTCATTCATTTTGTGAAAATGCATTTTTGATATGATCAACTATATTTGGTTTTAAATAAGCTACAATTTAATGATATATTAATACTCTTATGAAATTGCTTCCTAAATCACAGTCCAAAATATCTCTGCCACTTAGTCTATTAGGTCAATTAAACACTGTAAAATCTAGCATTCACATAATGATAACTTGTCAAAGTATGAAACCTCACACTGAACTTCTGCTGAAAGTTTTGAGTTTTGTTTTCAATCATTAACAATCAGAGGAAGGGGCAATAAAGGATTAAATCACAAGATTATGAAATGGGTAACAGAGAAGCTTGTAAAATAAGCAGAAAAGCACAGCAATAAGGCTGGTGTTTGTGTATCATGTATGTGCTATAGTTTTTAGGCACAACACGTTAAGGGTTAAATTGACATTTTTAGTTCTTTACACCCAATGAATTTAAAATATAGCTCATATTTTTCCAAATATATTTAACAATTCAATATATCTTAACTAAATTCTTTTTATAAATCCTATAGTGCAAGCAATATGAAATATTCTAAAAGCAGAAGAAATTATTTTGATTAATTCATTAGATATTACTATATGCATGGGTGAGTAATCTGGATAAGGCTAGAAAACTCCTATTATATCGCCCAGAATATAAATAGCACTGCAAACAAACAGGCACAACAGTGTCATCCTGGGTAAGAAGCTAAAAGTGAAAGAAAAATACATATTTATATATATATATACATACAAAGTACATATCCCCTAAGTATAACATAGTGACTATAGTGACTATAAAGCTAATTTGTTCCTCTCAAATAGTATATTTTACATATTATTTGTAAAGATATCACCATATTTATAGTATAGATCTCTTTAAAAATAATGTTTCAATAAAAAAAACTATTGTGAATTTTCCTTTTTATACAGATTCAGTAGTATTTTCAAGCAAACTAAAAAAGAAGTTTGCAATCCCAGCACGTAAGAAGTAAGGCCTCTTTCCCCCCTCATATTGGCAAAGCAAAATATATAAAAAAATTCGCCCTCCCCCTATTTTTCTACAGATATTAGTTCATATACTCTTATTTCTTTACCACAGCATCACATCAGCATTTGTTAATTTGAAGTAACTAGTCAGTTGAAGTTCATAGTGTTGCCTCTGAGTCCCCGTTTCATTATAAATACTGGGTCTGTGCCTCTTCAAGAAGACAGGACAGCTTTTTTCAGCTTCTCTATTTCTACCTAAAATACAAAACATAAATTGAGCAGCAGAGACAATATCTTTACCCTAGTCAAGTTTTTTTATTTTATCATTTGTCATTAAGATATAGTCATACTTTCAAGCCTATAGATGCTGATTTCCAGTCTTAATCCAATTTCCAATGGTGTTTACAAAGTTCAACAGAAGAAAATGTCACTATTCAAGTCCCTAAATGGCAGGCAATACCACAAAGGCAACTACAGTTGTTTCAGCCAGAAAAAGGTTAAGCCATGTGAGCATTTAGAAGAACTTTAAGAAAATCAGCCCCACAAAGAACAAGGATCTTTGAAGCCAAATTAAGAATTTATACATAGACCTTTAACTAAACAAAAGGGACAGTAAAGAACAGAAAAAATAAAAATAAAAATATATACATAAAGCACCAGTTTAGTTCTCTTTTTCATGTACAACCAATGTGATGCTGGTAAATCACTTAACCTCACTTGGTCTCAATTTCTGTATCTGCAAATAATATTACTTCTAGATTGTTATCATTAAACCCCAGAAATGCATTTAAGATTCAATGTATTAGAAATATTTTAACCTGTAGACAGACTGTATCCTTCCATTAACAGAAGTTCACAATTCACAGGATTCACAATTTTAAGAAAATTTGAAAACTTCATTAAATTATCACAAAAACTAGTTATGTAATTTTGATATATTACAACTAACTAAATAGATGCTCAAAGAGATTAAATACCATGCCAATGGTTCCATGCTAGTAAGTGACAGAGGACTTGTACTGATAAAGTTTAAGGCCCTAAAACACCTTTTTATTTTATTTTTATTTTTTAAAAATATATTTTATTGATTTTTCACAGAGAGGAAGGGAAAGGGAAAGCCAGAAGCATCGATGAGAAAGAGACATTGATCAGCCGCCTCCTGCATGCCCTTTACTGGGGGTGTGCCCGCAACCAACGTACATGCCCTCGACCGGAATCGAACCTAGGATCCTTCAGTCCCCAGGCTGATGCTCTATCCATTGAGCCAAATCAGTTTCGGCTAAAGCACCTTTTTAATATTGTCTTTACATTGATATATTTTGATCCTCTTTGACCTTTCTTGGCATGTGGAAATATCTAGGTCTTACCATCTCCTGATATATCATCCCTCTACCCAAAAGTTCATACATGTTATGACTAATCTCTGACAAATAGTTCATTATTAAACAAACAAAGGCCCAGTGCACGAACTTGTGCTCCAGTAGGGTCCCGCGGCCTGGCCTGTGGGATCAGGATAAAACCATCTCTCCAATATCCCCCCAAGGGTCCCAGATTGCGAGAGGGTGCAGGCCAGGCCAAGGAACCCCAAAGGTGCACGACTGGGGCTGGGGAGGGACACGGGAGGTTGGCCAGCAGGAAAGGGACCATGGGAAGGCTCCAAGGCATGTCCGGCCCATCTTGCTCAGTCTCAATCAGCTGGACTCTAGCAGAGCATCTGCCCCCCGTGGTCAGTGCACATCATAGGGACTGATTGACCCACTGATTGTCTGCCTCCTGGTAGTCAGTGCACATCATAACAACTGGTTGACCAGTGGATTGTCTGCCTCCTGGTTGTTAGTACACATTATAGTGAATGGTTGAGCAGCCTATCATTAGCATATTACATTTTGATTGACTGAATAGCCAACTGGACAACCAGATACTTAGCATATTAGGCTTTTATTATATATGATGAGCGATTTTGTTAGTAAAAAACTAATTCAATATCTCCAAGAAATTTTAACCATTCAAGAATGGTTTGTTGCCCAGCCGATGTGGTTCAGTGGTTGAGCATCATGAGGTCAGTTTGATTCCTGGTCAGGGACATGCCTGGGTTGTGGGCTCAATCCCCAGTGAAAGGGTAGAGGGGAGGTGGGGAGCATGGGCAGGAGGCAGTTGATTAATGATTCTCTCTCATCACTGATGTTTCTATCTCCCCTCTCCCTTCCTCTCTGAAGTCAATAAAAATATGTTTAAAAGAAGAAAAGAAAAAGAATGGTTTGTTGATTCCAGGATCTTTCTTATTATTCAACTAATATGATTATTAAACATTTTAGGAGCATTGGAATGGGACAATTCTAAGTCTTCAGACTGGGTAAAGACAAAATTGCTCAGTGGTCTGCCTAATGTGCTATTATGTCTCTAGTCCAAAGACAACCGTATCAATTTTAATGGGAGAGGATATACAGAAATAGGAAAAAGAAACAAAATAAAACAACACTGATGGAAGAGAGAGTATAGAAAAAATAATCCCATATGAGTCATTAATACTCCTGAAAGACTTCATAAGTTTAGATATTAGGCAAATACTTATATTTCTGTAGTTTCTCTCTTCTAGTTCTTTTATGTTCATTATTCATATATAGTGCTATATAATGCTAACTTCATAGTAGCTCAAAGTACTACTTTTAATTATTGGAGAAATAAAATTTCTTCTCTAAACAGATGATTCTAAAACTCAAATGCCTAAAGAAGAGTGCTTTTACAATACAAGTCAAAACTTTCTCCATTAAGGAAAAAAACAAATAGTACAAGTCACTGAGCGGCTAATAGCTGATAATATTATTGTCTAATAATATTGAGTCAAAGAACTTTCTTCAAAACAAACAAACAAACAAACAAACAAACAAACAGTTCAGGCCCTTGGCCGGGTAGCTCAGTTGATTAGAGCATCCCTCAAATACACCAAGGTTGCAGGTTCAATTTCTGGTCAGGGCACATGTAAGAAGCAACTAATAAATAAATAAGTGAACAACAAATCAACATTTCTCTCTCTCTCTCAAATCAATTAAAAAACAACAACAAAAAACAAACCCAACAGTTCATTTGATTTTTGTAATTTTTTGACAAATCATATTGAGACTCAACAGTGTATTCGTCCTCTCACCTATTATCTTATTTTCACATATTTAAATGTGTATGTATAAAACGTAAGGAATAAATATCAAGAAAAACATTTTAAAATTTCTCAATTTCTACATGTTACATACTAGGAATTTAAGACCTTTTTAGCATGTATACTTGAACATTTACCAATATGACAAAAGTTGACTAGCTAGTATGTACATACTATGTGCAAAGATGAAACAGGCATAGATCCTGTTTCCAACAGTCTTATAGCTAAAAGGTAGGCAAAAAGAAGTACATAATTCAACAATGATAAGATAAAATTAATCTCTTATAAAAAAGTATATGAACTTGGAGAAATATAAATTAATCTTAATCAGAAAAGACTGGTACCAACTTAAGGTGACTGAGCTGGGCCCTGAAAATCTGTAGAACAGTGGTTCTCAACCTTTCTAATGCCGCGGCCCTTTAATACAGTTCCTCATATTGTGGTGACCCCCAGCCATAAAATTATTTTTGTTGCTACTTCATAACTATAATTTTGCTATGTTAATGAATCGTAATGTAAATATCTGTGTTTTCCAAAGGTCTTAGGCGACCCTGCTAGCGGTCGCAACCCACAGGTTGAGAACCGCTGCTGTAGAACTTGGGCATGAGAAGATGAGACCAAAGGAAAATACAAAGGCATAAAAGTTCAGATGATTAAATGTAAGGGACTATGGAGGAGCAGCAAGTGAGGAAAGAGAGATAAACTAGGATCAGGTCATAAAAGACATATGCCAAGTCGAGAAGGTGAAACTTTATTCAGCAATTAAGAGAAAGTCCTGAAAAGTACTGAGTAAGGAAATTTGAGATAAGGATAAGAGAAACTTCACCAAGCCAAACAGAAGATAAAGAGCATGAGAAAGAGTGGGAATAAGGAGATGAAGGTTAGGATGTGAAGCTAACAGGCCTGAATGGAATAGAATCAGAAGAGAACAGAAGTACCATGTCCAAATGCCTAGAAGGGCAACATAACCATTGACAGAAACAAAGAATCACAAGAGTAGGAAATAAAGATGATAAATTTCATAGGGGATATGCTAAGTGTACGTTCAAGTGGAACATCCAGAAAAACTAATAGCTAGAAACACAAGATAGAAGATGGGACAAGAAGGATTAGATTTAGATGGCGATGCACTAGAGCGAATCACAATATTCATGGGTTCAGGGAAGCAAGAGGGAATGCACAGAAAGGAGGATCAAGGACAGTACTGAGGGAGCACCTCACTTATGCCACAAAAAAGGAAGAGATGGAAAAGTTAAAAGATAAAAATGCAGGATCATAAAAACCAAGCAAATTCTTGAAAGAGTGGCAATGTGAAAATGGGAAATGTCATGGAAACTGCAGACACTTCACAGTTGCTATCAGTAAACCAAAAATGCCAAGGGTAAATTCAATGCAGGACTGAATTAAAGGTGAAGAATTAGAGACTGCTAATGCATGCTTCCCCCCCCCCTTCTTCTTCAATAAATGAATTCCAAATGAAAAAAGAAAAGTACAGTAGATCCAAAGGGTATCTGGACATGAAAGGGGGCTTCTCTTTGTTTTACTTAGACTAAAAAAAAAGTGTTTTCATGGAAGAAGAACCAATAAAGGGAATATATATATATATATATATATATATACACACACACACACACACACATACATATACATACACACACACACACACACACATATATATATATATGTCTAATATGCTAAGTGTCCGACCATTCGTTTGATTAGTTGCTATGACATGTACTGACCACCAGAAGGTGAACACTCAGATGCTCCGACCGGTAGGTTAGCTTGCTACTTCAGACTGATTGGGATTGGGTGAGACAGGCTGAACACTCCCTGGAGTCCTCCCATGTTCCCTCCCCAGCCCTGATCGTCTAGTGTCATATTAAGAGTAAGAACAGAGTTTTGATAATTCACATATAACACCTCAGTAACCAAACCCAAATAAGGCTAAGTGACTTCCTCAAATTCAAACTATATAACTTAATCCCTATGAACAAAGGTTCTGAAGTCTGGCTGCTTTTGTTAAAAATTTCAGCTCCACCACTGACTTAATTATTCTAATCCTGTTTCTTCATCCTTAAAATGAGAACAATAATCCTATAAGTTGTTGTGTATGTCCAATGAGATAATGCACAGGAAGCATTAAGCCTAACTGACCTATAGTTTAGAACTGGAAGTCATGAGTAGAAGCCAAAATAAGAGTTCAAGTTTTTAAAGGCAAGTCCATGTCCTCTCCATGTCTCAATGCTAAGTGTAATGAGGCAAGAGAAAAGTTGGGAAAAGTATAAACAGAGAATAGAATGAGCCATTGAAAAAATGCAGGAAACACTTTCTCTGACATATGAAGAAA
The DNA here is from genome assembly GCA_004026805.1 of Lasiurus borealis. Classification (NCBI taxonomy): domain Eukaryota; kingdom Metazoa; phylum Chordata; class Mammalia; order Chiroptera; family Vespertilionidae; genus Lasiurus; species Lasiurus borealis. Next base: position 48,884 of record PVJN01010130.1, on the reverse strand, counting down.
AAAGACAGATGAAGGCCAAAGTCAGTGAGAATGAGGAAAAAGTTAAGGAAGACATAGGAAACAAGTGAAATTGTCAGTCATCAGCACAGTGAAGACGATGACATTACAGTTATAAATTCTTAGTAAGAAATTCAAGTCAGCAAATCAATAGCCATCTCATTACCACCACCAGCAGCTTTGCCCCCAGCAAAAGTTGAAAAAAAAAAAAAGCACTTAGCTCCAGTAAGAAGCAATGTTGAGTGCAAAAGATCTAGAAGCAGACACTGTTAAGAGACAAGAACCATGCTTTACTCACAAGTCTCATGGACCACCAATGAGAGGTAGTGCACAAACAGCATGTGCTCAATCACACAATGGAATGTGACAGGGAATCAACAAGAGGTTAATTAAATGGCTACAAGCAGCAGGGAGTGTCCAGCTGAAGTAAGATAGCATCACTGTAGGGGAATCCATCACCAAATTGGGATGGAAAAAATGTCTACTTTGTCCTGCCTGCAATCTCAAGGCTGGCAGAAATGAGTTACCTCTAGATTACTTCTCATTGCCTTCTCTTCTTCCAAATCTTTTCGTAGTTTTTCCAGTTCTTTCCTAAAAACAAAAGTCTTTATTACTGTTGAGGCTTTCAATTAAAATATACATTTGACTAATGTTACCAGTCTCTGTGTTGTGTGACATCCCAAAAAATGGGGAAACTTTTTAAAGGAAAGAGCCATGTTAACTGAGAAAAATTTCAAAATCTCTATATGGAATGGTACAGTATAAGAGGTAATACTCAACAAAACATGGCACAAGTACCTGAAAATAAAAAAAAAATTTTTTAGTGAATACAGAGCAGCTCATGACAAAATAAATAGTAAATTGATTTTAGAAGCAATCTCCCACATTCAGTTAACATGCATTTCCCAGGCCTAAACAATTTGGTAATACAAATGTCAAAATATGTCCCAGTATAAGGCAAATTATAGTTTATTAAATAAGATAACCATTTCTCTTCTCTATTTTTAAAATTAAATGTTACATTAAAATCCCAAAACCAAATATACAAAATAACTTCAGCCAACAATCCCTCTTCTTTAACTCATGTGTTCATTTTGTTATGTTCTATCCACCTCTTTATAGTCATTTTTCCTTCCAAACATCTCAGTATATATTGTATATGTGTTGTTTTCACAGAGTATTTTATATAACATTTCCATGTTGCTAAAAATTTTCATATTTCTGATGACTGCTGTTCAGTATTCAAATATTCAGGTTTTTTATTTGGCTATAGTTGGTTTTGGGAGGAACAAAGGAAATGGGAGGAATAGGAACATTATTTAACATCATGAACACATCAATAGATCAAATTTCTAAACCAAAAAGTGTGGACATTATCAGCCTCTTGATATACTAGGAAAATTATCTTCAAGATTACTGTAGAAATAGCTTGAAAAAACTGAAAAATTTCATGAAGAACATGAGAAAAAAACTAATTTCTTCTGTGGTTTCAATGATTATAAAGCTAATGTGATTAAATTTTCTACTAATTTTAAAAATATTTAACTCATTTATCTAAAGTTTGATATGTGATGTAAAATGTACTTTTAAGCTATTTAACTTCCTATTTTGATAGTTTTCATTAAATAAAATAATGCTTCTTTTGTCCAATTATTCTGAATTTATTATACACTTAATTTACTATATCTAAATTAGGATCTACTCCTAGAATATTTATTTTATTCTCTATATCTCTACTTATAATACTATTACATTATTCTATTTGCTTTTTGTTTTGATAATTTAGTACCACTTTCACATCTTTATTGTCTTTCAAAACCATTTATAAATATAAGCTTTTTACATAGCATTGTTTTATCTTTACAAGAATAATCAAACTACACACCTTGTCCTGTAACTTTTCTACTGAAAATAAACTACTGATGTATTCCTCCATCACTCTTGGCATGGCAATCTCCCTTGGTTTTTTAATTACTTATTCTATGCATTTGAGACTTTAATACTGAATGCATAGTCTATTTATGTTTTTATAAACTATCCTATCTAATAAGAGTAATATGCAAATTGACCATACCTATGCTACACCCTCAAGGCACACCCACCAGCCAATCAGAGCAAGTATGCAAATTAACCCAACCAAGATGGCTACAGACATAGAGAGAGCAGTAGGGAGGCTTGGGTTGCCCCTGGAGATGGAGGAAGCCAAGTTTTCTGCAAACCCTGGCAGGCCAGGCCTCTGCTTAAGGCAACAAAGTTTCAATGGCTGTGCCAGCAGAAGGCTTGGCTCTGCTCCAGGCTACAAAGTTTCAATTGTAGAAGATAAATACATTCCAGATACCAGGGCCTCTGTTTGTGTTGCTGGGGGACCTGGCCGGCCTGCAAAGCTCCACAGGTCCCTCACCCAGGTCACCCCACGCCCCAAGGAAACACCCACCCTGATCCAGCACACCCTTCAGGGCAAACCAGCTGGCCCCCACTCGTGTGTGTACCAGGCCTTTATCCTATCTATCTAATAAGAGTAATATGCAGATTGACCATCATTCCAACACACAAGATAACTGCCCCCAAGGGGACACAAGATGGCCAGCAGGAGAGGGCAGTTAGCAGGGACCAGGCCTGTAAGGGAGGACATTTGGGGGTGATCAAGCCTTCAGAAGAGGGCAGTTAGTGGTGACCAGGCCGGCAGAGGAGGGAAGTTGGGAGTGACCAAGCCTGCAGGGAAAGGCAGTTTGGGGGGACCAGGCCTGCAGGAGAGGGCAGTTAGGGGTGACCAGGCCCACAGGGGAGGGCAGTTAGGGGCAAACTGGCTGGCAGGGGAGTGGTTAGGGGATGATCAAGCTGGCAGTCAGAAGCGGTTAGGGGCAATCAGGAAGGCAGGCAGGTGAGCATTTGGGAGCCAGCAGTCCTGGATTGTGAAAGGGATGTCCGACTGCCCAGGCAGTCGGGCATACCTCAAGAGGTCCCAGATTGGAGAGGGAGCAAGCTGGCTGAAGGATACCACCCCCACTGTGCACCAATTTTGTGCACCAGGCCTCTAGTAAAGATATAATTAACATAGCAAAAAAGCTAAGAACTCCAAGTCAACTTAGGAAATAAAAGAGATAATATCAGTACCTCTGATATCCAAAAGTGACCGCCCCCCCTTAATCCCATTTCTCTCCTCCCCTTTATAAGAAGAGTTTTATAATATTTACTAGAGGCCTAGTGCATGAAATGAGTGCATGGGAGGGTAGTGAGGAGGGTAGTGGTATCGGGCCTAAAAGGGCAGTCAGACATCCCTCTCACAATCCAGGACTGCTGGCTCCCAGCACAATTGCCCTCCTCTGCTGGCCCAGTCACCCCTAACTGCTCTCCTCTGCAGGCCTGGTCCCCCTCAACTGCCCTCCCAGTACAGGCCTGGTCCCCCCCAATTGTCCTCCCCTGCTGACCATCTTGTGGCAGCCATTTTGTGTCCACATGGGGGCAGCCATCTTGCTGGTTGGAGTGATGTTCAATTTGCATATTAGGCTTTTATTATACAGGATTGTTCTTTTTCTTCTAATTCGCATACAAATGTATCATGAAACAAAATACTGTTTGCTCTTGGATATTTTTCAACTTTATGTAAAATAAAATAATACTGTATGTATGTCTCTAATTTACTTTTCCTGCCCCAACATTTCTTAGACTAATTCATGCTGACACATGTAGTCATAATTCATTTATTTTTATCACTGTACAGTATACATACATGGGATACACACACACACTCTCTCTCTCTCTTCTGTGATGCTCTTCATCAGTTTAAATCACTGCCATTCATTTCATTTTTCCAGAAGAAGTAAAGAATTCTAGAATATGTCATGTTTAATAATAAATATTTTATTCATTTTACAGCTAATTTAAGAGCAACTATAGGAAATTTGTATATGTAATTATTAGTTCATTAAGCACACCTAATATCAAAATCAACAAATCAGGAGGGTTCTTGGGTACCTGGGTGGTATTCAGTAAATATTTCCTAGATGAAATAACTTAGTTAATAATGTGCATATTACAGAATCTGTGAAAAAACTGCTGAACTCAGAAGAGATAAACTAAAGGATTCAAGAAAGAGCCATCATATATCAAATTACAAATACTCTCCCTATATGATTATATGTGCATAAAGTATTATTTAACTAGTCACTTAAGATAAATTTTTAATTGTATCCAAGAGATGTTTACAAAAATGCTCTGCAAACTACAAATACATTCTATTATTCATCCTAATATTGTTTTCATCAAAGAACCCAATGTCAACTGAGTATTGAGGGAGGAATGGTACATTCAAGCTCAGAGATAACATGGTATCTGGTGGGACTTTTACACCAGATTCCAGATTCCAGGAAATAGTTGTAGAAGTTACAGGAGACAGTGAGAAAGGAAAAGAGCAACTGATCTTTTACCCTCACTTCAGTTAGATAGCTGATCTTTGATCTAACTACTGGGCTTTTACAGAAAACGTTCTTAACTTCCACTGAGGGTAGGTGTCAACATATACCATTATCAAAAACTTACAGAAGTAACAGATGGGTCTTAGAGACCACCTATCCCAGTGGTCGGCAAACTCATTTAGTCTACAGAGCCAAATATCAACAGTACAACGATTGAAATTTCTTTTGAGAGCCAAATTTTTTAAACTTAACACGACTTCTTCAAAATAGACTCGCCCAGGTCATGGTATTTTGTGGAAGAGCAACACTCAAGGGGCCAAAGAGCTGCATGTGGCTCTTGAGATGCAGTTTACTGATCACTGACCTATCCCAACCTATTTGTTTTATAAATATGCAGCTTGACTCTAGCAGAAACAGCAATCAAAGTCCTCTGAGAAATAAACTTACAAAAATATATACCCAGATCAATCCAACACTCAATACGGTTTTCCTAATTTTTTAAGTTTAATGAACTCCTGAATTTGGCCAGTAAATTTATAGCTTTAAGTGGTAGGTATGTCTGTACCTTTCCTATAATTGGGCTACTTGGACAAGTTTTCTAATTCAAGTTTTTTGCCACAAGGAGATAAGCACAATTAATGGAAATTTCTTTGAAAACATACTTGTTGATAGCAATAACTTGGAATACTACATCTGTACTTCATCTGACTTGGAAGAATTCTTTACACAAGTGTCAAGTAGTATTCAAGGATGCAAATAAGGGCTTCTTACCCGTGCTCCTTTTTTAGTGCTTCCACAGTGCACAGCAGCTCAATCATCTCAGCTTTAATTTCATCCAGGGAATTTTTTTTCCCATCGTCCGCTTCTAATTTAGTTTTGATTTCTAATGGAGTTAAAAAACTAGCTGCATTTGGTTTTGAAGGACTTGAAGGTGTTGAAAGGTACAGAGATGGCTGAAAATACAATAGAAATTATTGTGATTTTATTTGTATTCAGATTTAATATTACATTTAAGTCCAAAAGGTTTTTATAGCAAGGAGATGAATAAAGCAATATGTAAATTTGAAATACTAAAAGCAGTCTGGTGTTCACAACTGGAAAACACTAAAGATTGAACTTGCAAATCACTAAGGTATTCTTGTGAGAAATATTAAGGATTTTGTTCACTAAAATAAAATAAAATAAAATAAAATAAAATAAAATAAAATAAAATAAAATACATCAGATTTACATTATGAATAGTTTGCCTAGAAGCAAGAATATACAGTCCCTCCCTTACCTGCAGTTTCCCTTTATGCACTTTCAGTTACCTGCAGTCAACCTAGGTTTGAAAATATTTCTTTTATATTAAATAAACAATTCCAGAGATAACAATTCTTGTTTTAAATTGAAGGCCATTCTGAGTAATGTGATTAAATCTCGAGTTGTCTCATTCTGTCCTGCCCAGAATATGAATCATCTATTTGTCCTAGTGTCCAAGCGGCGTATAGACTACTTGACTGTTAGTCACTTAGTAGCCATCTTGGTTATCAGATAACTTGTCCTAGCAATTGATATGCTAAAGAGAAGCCACTGATGCTTCCCCAAGGGAAAAAGGTATGTATGCATGTACATATTAAAAATAAAATTATATATATGGGGGGGTGTCTGGAAACAGAATTGCCACATATAATGGGAAAATACTGTATCACCATTACAATATTGTTTTGACCCTTCATATTAAGTTACTATTTAGAATACCCAAAGAGTTTTGCTTACAAGTAATTATAAAGTACATATAAGAGGCATTAAAATAAATACATGGGTTTGACAATCTTTTTTACTATTTCACTAAAATAACAGCAAATACAATTTCAATGGACTGCTAACAGCTCCGAGAATCTGATTATGTATATCTGGTAAACTAGAATAGCAGACAGATGCCCTGGAATCAATTTAAGGAAGAAAACTGACCTTCTTAAATATGATTCCATAGTGGTAATACTCCTTTAAATAAAAACTAGAGGCCCGGTGCATGAAAATTCATGCACCAAAGGGGACGTCCCTCAGCCTGGCCTGCCCCCTCCCACAGTCTGGGAGCCCTCAGGGGTGAGAGGCAACCCAGCAATCAGGGGAAGGCAATGCCCCATCATACTTCTGCTGCCGCCACTGTCGGAAGTGCCAGCCTTGGCTGGCCCTGGTTACCTGAGCCTTAGACAGCCCTGGGTGGCTGGACAGCTGCCATCTGAGGCTTGCCTGCATCTTGGGCCAGTGCTGGGCAGCTGGGGGGCTGAGGGGACTGGGGACTCCGGAGGCAGGTGTGGAGTGGCAGGGCCGGACCTTTCAGTCCGCAGGCCAATGCTCTATCCACTGAGCCAAACTGGTTTGGGCAATATAACATTCTTATATTACTCATTTAAAATAAATGTGAGGTCTTTTAAAAAAGAAAAAAGATTTGCAGAGAATAGTGTGACAACTTCAGCAATTCAATTTTTTAGCAGGTATTATTTTATTTCTTGGCAGAAGAGATATTTCTTAAAGGACACTTCAAAATACATGGACGTTTAAAAAGAACCTTATACAGTACATATATCTTAGACCATAATGACAGTATAGAAATCTTGGACCACACCTCACCTTTGGAGAGTTGCAAGAATCCTTTTTAAATTCAGATGGCTTTATGTTGGCACTGTCGTCTTCTTTGGGTGACTTCAAGATTTTTTCTGGGCTCTGAGTTGGCTAAATGATTTTTTTTTTAATCAAGAAACAGAAAACACCAAAGCAGGAAAAGTTAGAACTTGATAACAAAATAAATAATTTTAATTTTATCTCTGTTCTCAGCACTTAATGTTCCATTATTATTAACAGGATGTTACATAATTTCAAACTGAATAAGATACTTGCATAACTTGAGGGAAAAACAGGTTCTCTTCAGCAGTGAAAATTTTCTCTAAAGATACGTACTTAAAAACGAATATATTAGCACTAAAGTATTATTAGTATCCCAGGTAATGTATAAAAAGCATAAAAGGAAGTTCCGCATTTATATACCAGGAATAGTACTACATAAGTCACTTCCTACTTATGGAAGAAAGATGTTTTCTTTCTTAAGGAGAAAGATGTTTTCTAACTTTCCTAAAATGTATATGTACCACTGAACTCTAATTATTGTTGTTGGTCAGGCAGATTATACAATACACCGTGTCCTCTTTTGAGTGCTCTGTGGTTATGGTCTCAGGACACTCTATTTCTGATTCTGGAACCCTCCATTCCCAGCTCTTTTAAATGAGCAGGACCCAATCCCCACATCTCCTTAAATACAACCATGTACCACTTGAGTACTTCATGTTTTCTAAACTTTAGTAAAGCTATAGAGCCTCCCGCAATCTTATCTTCCGAAGGACTCTGGAGCTGCGAAATTCCTCATTTTACAACAGTAAGTGTAACTCACAGAATGCCCGCCATTGAAGCGGCCAGGCAACCTTCTTCCAGGCATCTTCGGTCTGTTTGCAGTGAGATGTAGTAAGTTTTCTGAGGAAGCTATGTCATCAAAATTCACAATATCTGCAGAATAAAATTCAATGTATACACTAAAAGATAACTGTGCATTTTGAAAGGTAAAAAATATTTCTGGATTTTCAGCACTTTAAATTAAAGGACTCACAAGTTGACCTGTGCTTTTTATATGCATTTAGAAAACAACACTCACCCTTAGAAAACAAACATCCTCTTCACCTGATATATTTTATAGCATAAGACTTTAGTAACAATATAAAGTTCATGCTTTTAATAGACTTAGACCAGAGCAAAAAGTTCTTGAAAGATATAAATCTGTACTTGTCACAAGCTGTTATTGCATTAAAAAAAGCTATCATCTTAAGTGCTTCCTTATAAAAAACAATTTATTTCAATTACTGTAACATATAATAAAACAAAAGCTTTGTTTTAAACTTCAGGTAATATCCTGATATTCAGATTTTAAGGACTCGACTATATCTGGGACCTACACTGCTGCTTTCCAGTTGCTTTTCTCAATGTAAAAGTGAAAGCACAATTTAATGTGTTTGATATATGTATATAGGTACACAGTATACTATAGCTGGGATGCACACTGTTTATAGTTTACTGCACTTCTGCTGAGACATCACCATGTTTAGAAGTTACAAGGTAGTTATAAATCTAAGGCAGATGGGAGATCAAGAAAAAATCCTACATAGATCATCCACTTGTTTCCCCATCATCAAAGGCTGGCTGACCTTTGATCCAATAACAGGTGTAAAGAAAAATCTAGTAATTTGTATGCCTTTTTCTACATGATCCAGAAAACCTTCTAAAGGAGCTGGTCTTTAATTTTGAAGTACAGGTATCTATAAGTATACAAAAATCTTAAGTGTAATTTCAGATACTTCCACTGTCAATATTATCTTCCTTAAGCCCCAAATTATAAACTAGGGATATTAACCACAGTCAAGATTCTTGAAATGGCAGACTTCTTTGGCCTAGTCTTCCAGGTATAGAATCATTCTTCATTATAGTTACCTGAATGTTGATACACTTTCTGTCAAATATTTAGATGTTCCACCTCAGTTATACTATTTTATAAAAGAACATAAAGATTCTAATCATTACTGTCCTCAGCTTATTCATCAATTTTCATATTCAAAGTAATTGATTTAGATTTTTTTAAAGGGATGAAGAAGAAAAGGGGTAAGGCAGAGGAAGTTAGGTATCACTCTTGGCAATATGCAATTTGTGACATATTTAAATGTCTGTTAACCCTTAATTCCTCTCCACCTTCACATTCTGAGATTATATTTTGGATTCTATTTTACATCTAGTCACTAGGTTAATACATCACAACAGGAAATCTAATATGCTTGGTTTAATTACTGCCTTGATTAAAATAATTGCCTATAAGTAATTATAAAATAAAACAAATCATAATAAACAGTGGATTTAATGTAAAAGTCATTATACAGTGTGTGTTTGTGTGTGTATATATACATATATATATGTATATGTTACTTTATCTGCAAATGTCACCAACAAAGTAAATCAATATTTTTTAAATGTTAAAAATATACTGTAGTTTAAAGGGTGAAAAAATATTTTTTACACTAATGTTTATTGATAACCTAAAAAAAAAAAATAGACACAAAAAAACCCTGAAAAGTACAATCCAATCATTTTGATCCCTAGAGATTATTTTCAAATGCATATTGAAGCAACTTGCAGAAAGAAAAAGAAACAGAAAACCATAGAAAGGGATGAAGATAAATGAAACTGAAAGGGTAAATAAAAGGTAAATTATACAACATGCTCATGTAAAAAAAAGGCCTTTTATGTGTCTAATTTTGGGCTAGAACACCAAGATAAATGATTTTACTATCCTAAAACTCTCTCAGGTCCTTCATTGAAGAAGCCATTAGGTTAGTAAAATGAAATAGTGCACATCTTGGACTTATGATATATTAAACACTTTTCAATTTCCCTGAGTAATAACAATAGATTTAGACTGGCCACAAGGCATAAAAGGCATGACAACCACTTAACTCGTGCAATCATACTATCACTCTGCCAGCCATTAAAATTTCTAAATATTGCCTAAGAAGACATGGAGTTTTTCAAAATCACAATGAAATATCAAATTGGGGGAGAAAGTAAACTGATTTTTATTGTTTTCAAATAAATAAAAAAACTTTTATCAAAAAATATCTTAAACTGACCAGGAAAATCTTCCCAACATAAATTTCATTTTCTTTTAAAATGGAAAACCAAAGGGTTAGATTAGACAGACAAACATGTACACTTTTAGTAAAGTTACAAAAAAAAAAAAATCAATGTGCACCACCTATTTATACTGAATATAATATTTTGATTTCTTTTATAAATTGTTATCTTACCAAAATGGAGAAAGGTAGAATAATTTTCTGACACGTAAGAAGGGAAACATGGCAAACAGGCTAGGAAACAAAATCTGGAAAGAAAAGTCAAGGATAGAAATGTCTAGAAAAAAGACTAAACCAAAAAAATTATTTTACAAAGCAGGAAAAAGGAACAGTTGTAGAACGAATAGAATCAGTTCCATATTTAGCATATACCTATTACAAATAATCTAAACTTATATAAGATGTATCCTGGATTTTAGATTTTTTCTTTTGTTTTTCAAAGGGAAAATTATGATGGGTATAAATTTCAATATATATTTTTTAAAAAGCATTTTTTTTATTACTCACTGAACACCAAGACAGTTTCTAAAAAGATGTTTTAATATTAAAATTAGTGGTCAGAATAATAAATCAATACATTAACAATTCAATATAGCTGTAACTAAAATTAAACTACCTTTTGGTCTTCAGTATATAGTAAATATGTGAAAATTTTAATTCTATGAATAAAAATATAGTATTCTTTTAAATTATTTCAACATAAAAATGCAACTTAGTATAACACTTAAAATCCCATATATATACATATATAAATGAAAATTCAATAATATCTTATACTCTCTAGAATGGCATCAAAGAAATTATTAGAAAAAACAAATTTTAATCCACTAAGAATTTACCACAGAAAAGCAATTTAAAAAGATAAAATACACTGTGGCCCATGTATCTCAGTAGTTAGAGAGTGACCCTGCATATAAAAAGAGTTGTTTCCCCCTCTCTTCTAGTTTATCAAAAAATCAATGAAAAAAAATATCATGGGGTTCTGATTAACAACAACAAAAAGATAAAATGCTACACTCTAAGAATACTTTATCATCTGTGCTTTTTACATAATTACATTACCACTAAATTTTCTATTTTAAAACTAACTATTTAGATCACATAAAGTTTATAATTAACCAGTAGTGGCAGCAAGATTATCCAAACCAATTTTTTAATGAAGTGTTTGAAAAAGTAATTAAAACATGGTTGTAACCGGTCTACAATTTGTAGTGCTATTTTCTATCATATATGAGGATATATATAAACTTTGCAAAAGAAAATTAAAACCTAATTGGCTGCTCCTAGGAATGTTTTTCTTACATGTACAGAAGTCACAGTCTGTACTTATATACATACATGTGTTTTATATGCCTTTATATACAGGAAAATCCTATCTGACAAGAGGATCAGGAATTTACATCCTTCCTAGATAGGAGCAGAAACAGAAGGAGATGGGATTAACAATGAAGGAGGGGAACAGAAAGGAAATAACTTTTTATACCAACTTCCATGTCAGGCATTCTAATAAGTATCATATAAATTTTGGACTGTTCAATTGTTACTTAAGCAAGAAAATAGATTTATAGGAAAGAAATATGCCAATAATGACCATCAGCTAATAATTTACAACCCACATTTTTTAATAGCAAGGTCAGTATACTTGTTACTCTGTCACTTCACTTGAAATTATTTCTTACTTTACATCATAATAAAACTCTAAGAAGATTTTCGTATTTTTTAAAACTGAAACTTGTTAAAGGGCTATATTAATATGCTGCATAAAAATTTTAAAACTTCAAACTGAGTCAAAAGTACAATTTAAAATATGCCAAATTTGAGGCAGTATTTGATGCACAACACAGTTTCTAAAGAAGAGATAAAACCCCTTTTGAGCCCAAACCGGTTTGGCTCAGTGGATAGAGTGTCAGTCTACGGGCTGAGAGGCCCCAGGTTCAATTCCAGTCAAGGGCATGTGCACAAAATATAAATTTTGGAAATTGAGCTCATCTTAAATGGCAGATATTTAATAAGAAGTGTTCTCTCTTCTTGTACCTTAGTTGCGGGCACATCCCCAGTAGGGGGCGTGCAGGAGGCAGCTGATTGATGTCTCTCTCTCATCGATGTTTCTAGCTCTCTATCCCTCTCCCTTGCTCTCTGTACAAAATCAATAAAATATATTAAAACAAACAAACATCTTTTGACTACACGTACTAAGAACATCTGATATTTTAATAAAAAGAAAATAAGGAATAGCCTGAGTTATGGTCTGAGATCATAAGCTACTGTCAGCAGCTATGCCTTTTACGCTGATACACTACTTATGCCTACAACAGTACTGAAGAGAGAACACTTCTTATTAAATATCTGCCATTTAAGATGAGCTCAATTTCCAAAATTTATATTTTCTGAACCTTACAGGGCAGCTTGATACTTTATCCCTGAAAAATAAAGGACAGCAGCTTGAAAGTCAGTTGTTAGTTTCCTGACTATATATAAATCTCTGCATCTTTGTTATTCCCTAATTCATTTGATAAATAAATCAGAAAATTTCAAACCTGTTTCATAAAGCCTCTTTGGTTTTTAATGAAGACTCAATAATAGCTATGGATATAAGATAAGAATTGGGACTAAAAACAACACAAAAAGTAGAACTTTTCAACCACCAATACTTGCACACTATTATACATCATTTTTATTAGAAATGTAGCAAAGGAAACAAAATTTACTGGTGATCGTATATAGAAAAAGTTTATAAAACTGAAAATTGTTTTTATTTACTTAAACTTTTTTTTTTGCAATTTTCATGACCTTGAGACAACCAAATGAAAAAATGCAAGAATGATGCAAAGTAACAGAAAAATATAGAATATATAAGCTCTAATTACTTCTTCAGCTCGCAAAATGACTCAATAAAATTTAAGACTTCTGATAAAGATCGAAGATAACTGTGGAAATTAAAAAGGTAATGTCCATGGAGTTCTGTCTTCCAGAGTTAAAACTGCACTTAATCTTTATTTCTACAACTATGACTTTTGAAAACACATTTCTAGCTATATTTTACATCAACAGAAAACAAATAAGAACTGATAGAATCCTATTTTCACCACTAACTTCAACAAAAAGGAGTATTTTGAAAAACACAAAGAAAATTTTATTTTATTTAACTAACAGTGAATATGAATAATTTCATCAGATAAAACATAATGAACATATTTGAGTAAATGCCTCTAAAATACAGCCAACATCTCAAATTCCAGAAATTATTAATGAATATGGCTTCATCCAGAGCAGGAAGGATCCAAAATACATGATAAAAGGATTGATAAGACACTCAAATTAAAAAATTGTGGGAAGACATAGTTATGTCAGAGCTTCGGTATTGGCAAACTGAAGAGGAAAGACAAGTAAAATCATCTAAAGGATTTTGAAAGTTAATAAATAGTACATTTTCCAATATAGTGACAAAAAAAAAAATAAATCTAAGTGTAACTGACTTTGAGTTTACATTAACACTAAAACTAAAAATATATTTAAAATATTAAAACGTATTTCAGAGAGCGTTTACTATGGAGGTGATTTTAAAAGTTCCCTCCTGGTTTATATGATCTTGAACATCTGATGTATCTTTAGCTTACTCTGTTTAGATGTACTATAGAAAAATTAGTATTTGCCTCTTACAGTTACTGTAAAGATAAAATAAGAACATATATGAGAAGTGCTTTGAAAATGTGTAAAAACTAAAAACATATTCAAAGTACTATTCGAAAACCATTACCACAAGTGTACACTGCTTTAATAGTGACACCTTTGATCTGTATCAAGACTTCCTCTGTTTCAAGTGTTCCATTTTAGAACTAAAATGGATAAAAGACTGGAAACTAATAAAGATGATTAATGGGCTGAAAAAATCAGTCTAAAACTTAATGAACAACATTTACCTAAAGAAGTAAAGCCTGCTGATATGTAGAAAGAGAGTAAGTCACAAAAAGCCTATTTGTCTGAAAAGAAAAGTATACTGGTATTAAGTAGAAAATAAAAAATATTCTTAAATGTAATCTAGTGCTGGCATTAAAGTCTAAATCATCTCTTTATTTTTAAATTTCTAAAACGAAAACATCTTCAGATCTGTGTGACTTAGGTGTGTGGTCATTATATTCTGAAGAGACAGAATGATAAATGAACGAACTCTTAATCGCCACCTCAGTCCACTGGCTAATAAGGAAGTTTATGTGAATCATAAATATTCTGCCCATTTATCTTTTATGTTTTTCTATTTTAGCTTTATAGATTTAAGACAATTTTTAAATTAAATTCCACTGTATCTGTCCACACACAAGTTGTATATACAAATTTATTTAAATTGTTCCTGAAAACTATATTGGCAACTTTTAAAATGTACCACCTTTCTACATGTTAACTTACCTGTTTCTTTAAAGCTCTTAACTGTAAATGAATCTAAATCTACTGATTTTGGTCTAAGTGGTGACTGTTCAGAATCTAACTTTGGTTTTGATACTGGCTCAGTTTCAAATTTTGATGAAATGGCAGGCACTTCCCCATTAATTCTGAAATGAGAAAATCAAACAGAAGCAAAAATCACTTACATGTGAAATATGACCATTTTGTAACATTTTAATTTAATGACACTACAGATGTTATAGCATATTACTGATTTTTCTTTCTGTTCTATAAGATGATTTCCATAAATACTGACTTCTACCTTAAAACTAATCCCAATAAAATCAGAAATCTAAAAACAGTTTAATATGAGTATATTCACTGAATATAAGATTAATATTTAATAAAGGATTATTAAAAATCTATAGAAAAAAACATGGAAACTAAATACTTTAAAAATTTCTTTGAGATCTAGAAAGGCATTGATGTCTAAGGTAGGTAAATTAATAAACTAACTTAAAACTTACCTGGCTACAGGTGGTAGTGGAGGAACTGGTTTCTCAGGTCGCTTTGGGTACACTGTTCCAGAAGATCTCAATAAATTATTGGCTTTGGTGGGTGGAGTAGGCTTCTTGGGTGGAACTTGTGGAGCAGCTGGTTTAGAAGGTTTCTGGTCCAGAATGGATTTCTCATCTGATTATTTAAAAATAGTTAAACAAGTTATTAACAATAGGAACTGTTTAGGTTTTTCTATGGCTTAAAGCTAATGCCAGGCTGGAAATGTGTGAAACAGAGCACATGCATACTGTTTTATATTTTAAAGTTACAATAAGCCTAAGTATCTAAAAAAAGTTTATTTTGGTGGGGTGCAGGATCCCCAAATAAGCTCTGATAAATAAATGCTGCCTGGTTCTTATTGTCTTCTCAGCATCCCTTGCTCTTAGGGGTGGTATTACACTCAAATATAATTTTAGGCTAAGCTGAGAACAAGATTATCAGTGGTCAGCAAACTCATTAGTCAACAGAGCCAAATATCAATAGTACAACGATTGAAATTTCTTTTGAGAGGCAAATTTTTCTAACTTAAACTTCTAATGCTACTTTTTAAAAATAGCCTCGCCCTGGCCATGGTATTTTGTGGAAGAGCCACACTTAAGGGGCCAAAGAGCCGCATGTGGCTCAAGAGCTGCAGTTTGCCGACCACAGATCTAGACTTAAATCTATCAGATCACTTAGTAAAAATAAAGTAGAGGGAGCTGAAAATGAGTAGGAATCCTAGTGCCATTTAACATATTTATTTCAAAATAATCACAATAACAAAGAAAAAAAATCAAAGAGAAACTGATGCTAGGCTGATTAAGCAAAGATAAGACAATTACATGCTATATTTATAAATTCTCATCTTGGTACTAGAAATTTTATTAACATTTCATTTACTAACTATGAAATAAATGTTAAAATATTTATTAGACAAAACAACATTGAGGACATTTTTAAAGAATGTTAAGGAAAACAATTTTATCACTAAAAGTGCATGGTATTAACACACTTCCTTGGATCATTTGAAATATAGCTTCGTCTACTAAAACCCTGGTCATTCAAACTTAAATTTCTATAAAACAGTTAAATAGATGTTTAATAAAAAAATATCAGGAAAATGTTAAAGGATAGCAAATAGAAGTTCACTAGTTAATTGAATACACATCTCTTAACAGAATATTCATGGAAAACAAATGTAACAAAAATAAGATTCATCATTCCTGGTGTATCTGTGATTAAATCAACTATAGCAGTAGTCAGCAAACTCATTAAACAACAGAGCGAAATATCAACAGTACAACAATTGAAATTTCTTTTGAGAGCCAAATTTTTTAAACTTACACTTCTAATGCCACTTTTTCAAAATAGACTCACCCAGGCTGTGATATTTTGTGGAAGAGCCGCAGGTGGCTCGTAAGCTGTGGTTTGCTGACCACTGAACTATATTATACTGACTTATTATACAGGATGTCCCAAAAATGTATAGTAGTACATAATTGGGATGATTATAAAGTCAGTGTTTATTAATATAGAGTCCATTTTCAAAATTTTAAAAAATCTACAGAAATTTTTTTGTCAATGCCCGTTTTCAAACTGATGACCATTCCTATCCAGATACTGCTGAAGCAATGAAATCACAGATATCAAGAATCATTTCCTTTGGTATTTGTGTGCCCTCAATTCGTCGACTGTTGCTGATTTTGTACCGTAAACTTTATCTTTTATGTATCCCCATTAAAAAAAAAAAGTCTAGTGGTACTTTTAGCATAAATTTTCTTTGTTCAAAGCTTAGTCTGACTTCACCCATTATTTCAAATTAGTTAAACTCTGAAAGGAATGAAAATTAAGTGAGTTAGCTGCTTTTAAAATGTGTACACATTTTTTTGTAGGATACCCTAAATAATTAATATATGATGGCAATGTATTTGTGTACTAGATTTTAATTAGGTAAAACTTACATAAAATTAACCATTTTAAAGTGAACAAGTTCAGTGTCATTTAGTATATTCACAATGTTTTACAACCACCACATCTACCTACCTCTAAAACTCTTCCATCTCCTCCCAAAAGAAAACTTTGTTCTCCTTGATCATTTATGTACTCCCTTTTCCCTCTATCCAGTCCTGGAAACCACCAAGCTGCCTCCTACCTCTATAGATTTATGTATTCTATATATACACGAATCATCCAGTACGTGACCTTTTTTGTCTGGCTTAGTTCATTTAACATAATAATGTTTTCGAGGTTCATCCTCATTATAGCAGGTGTCATTATTTTCTTTCTTTTTCTGACTGAATAGTATCCATGAATATAGCACAATCCATTTATTGAAAGACATTTGGGTTGTTTCCATCTTTTGGCTATTGTGAACTGTGCTGCTATGAACATTTGTGTACTAGTATTGGAATACATGTTTCTAATTCTTTTTGGTATATATCTAAGAGGAATGGCTGAAACATGTGGTAATTTTAACTTTTCAAGGAACTACCAAAAATTTTCACAGCAACTCTAACATTTTATATTCGTATCAGCAATATATGAGGGGTTTAATTTCAGCACATCCTTGCTAATATTGCTTTTTCCATTTTTAATATTATAGCCATCCCTGTAAATGTGAAGTGATAGGTTGTTGTGGTTTGGTTTTCATTTCCCTAATGACTAATGACATCGAACATCTTGTCATGTGCTTGTAAAGCCATTTGTGTGTCTCCTTTGGAAAAATGTCTTGTTACCCTGTCACTGTCAACATTGTTGTAACCACACCAGGGGAACCAATTTAGAAGATAAAGTAGACACTAAGGCCAGCAGAATGACCCCTACTTCTGGACTTCTAATTACCTAAGACTGTTTCCCTAATGTTTAAGTAAATTTGAATGAGGATTTTATTTTCTTTGCTTTTAAAACATCCAACTTTTTTATCCATACCATTACTACATTTTCCTAAATAGCATGAAAACAAAGTTTCAGAAAAACATATATCTAAACAGGTCACACCAGTATTTAAATTATACAATAAATGTTATATTGGATATCCATATATATTATATATCTACTGTACAAGGAACTACAGAACCAATATCAAATAAGATTTAGACACACACCCATACATACACACACACACACACTCCCTAAACCTGTGCCCTTATGAAGTTTAGTCACATGAGAAAAAAAAACAACACTAAAAACTAATAGGTGACATATGACAATGAGTTATATCTACTTTTAGTTAAAAGTAATTAAAAAAAAACTAATTCAAGGTGACATAAGCTGGATATTATAACTGAAAAAATAAAAAGGAATAGCCATAAAAAGTTTCTGAAAGGAGTCTAAGAAAGATAGGATTCTTGGGAAAGAGTACTATATCATATAATTATGAAAAATAAAATACTGGTATTCTATAAACATGACATAGTGGGGGACTGTACTACATATAGTGATCAAGGAAATTATGAGAAATACTAGAAAAGTCAACGAAGCCAGTTCACTCAAAACTTGCAAGGCTAGGCTAAGGCTAAAGTAATCAAGGAAGTCTGCTTTTGAGAAAAAAGTATTATAAACTGGATATTTCTCCCAGATGCAATAGGAAGCATTTAAACACATTAAGTTGATGTATTGTATATAACATATACATATTCAAGGAAAAATACACATACACTATTTATTTCCATAGTATAAATTCTGCAACCCTTATCACTACTTTAAATCCCCTTTGGAGCAGGAAAAGATGTAAACAAACTAGAGGTCCGATGCATGAAATATGTGCAAGGGGCTCAGTCCTCGCAACCACAGCTTCGTCCAGAAGGTTGTCTGGCTGTCCAGTCTAATTAGCATGTTACAGTTTTATTATTATAGACTAGAGGGCTAGGGCACGAAATTCGTGCAGGGGTGTATGTGTGTCCCTCAGCCTAGCCTGCACTCTCCAAACTGGGATCCCAGTGGGATCCAGCCTAAACTGGTAGCCAGATATCCCTCTCACAATTCAGGACTGCTGGCTCCCAATCACTCGCTTGCCTGCCTGCCTGATCACCCCTAACCACTCCCCTGCCAAATTGATCAAAACCTAACTGCTCCCCTGCCAGCCTGTTTTTGCCCCTAACTGCCCTCCCTTGCCAGCCTGGTCGCCTCTAACTGTTCCTCCCTACAGGCCTGGTAGCTGCCAACTGCCCTCCCCTAAAGGCCTGGCCATCCCCAATTACCCTCCCTTGCAGGCCTGTCTCTCCCAACTCCCCTCCCCTGTTGGCCTGATCACCCACAACTGCCCTCCCATGCCAGCCATCTTGTATCTGCATGGGGGTGGCCATCTTGTGTGTTGGAGTGATGGTCAATTTGCATATTACCTCTATTAGATAGGATAGTTAAATACATGCTCCATCCCATACCATTGAAAGTCCTTTCATGAACTACACAAATGGTTCTCAATTTTGTCTTCTGATTAAGAATCATGTTATAGCTGAGACCAGTTTGGCTCAGTGGATAGACCGTTGGCTTTCGGACTGAAAGGTCCTGGGTTCGATTCCAGTTGGGGGTATGTACCTTGCTTGCGGGCACATCTCCACTGTGGGGCATGCAGGAGGCAGCTGATCAATGTCTCTCTCTCATCAATGTTTCTGACTTTCTATCTCTCTCCTTTCCTCTCGTAAAAAATCAATAAAATATATTAAAAAAACTTTTTAAAAAAAAGAATCATGTTATATATACTAATATTGGTACTTGAGCCCTACCCTATAAAATTCTGTAGAGGAACCTAGGCACCAACATATTTTTTAGATACCCAAGTATTCTTACATGTGACCAGGATTGAGGACAATGGAATCAAAGCTACCTTTCTAGCTTAGTTCCTCAAAACTCCTCCTAGGTGCCTGTCGCCATTTCCTGAATATGCTATGGTTTCTCTCATTCTTTTCATATCTCTTTCTGGGCAATCACCTTTGCTTTCCTAGCCAACACATTTGCTCATTTCCAAGTCTCTATATAATCAGAATACAGTAGTTAAAGTCTATTAACTATTCAACTAGCAATGGACAGAATATTTAAAAAAAGAAACTTAAATCTTCCTAGTAATTAGCAGAAGCAAGTTGCCTCATACATAACTGACTGAAATTATGTTATATGCCTAGCATTTGTTAAGTCTGTTTCAGTTATGCTTATAAATGAAGAATATAGTTTAACACTTCTTAAGAGGTCAAGATTATTTTTAGGTTCAATCTGGAGAAAGAAATTAGAGTTATCAAAATGTTCCTTGTAGAACATTAGAGATAAGTATCATTTCCTTTTTGGTAAGCATGCTAAATATAAAATACAATAGAGTTTTGCCACAGCTCTCATGTTTAAGGTTACCATTTACTTGATTTTTATAAGCCTGACCTGCACCCTTTAGCAGTCTGGGAGCCATCAGGGGATGTCCTACTGAGGGCTTATCGGACATCTTTAGCACTGCCGTGGAAGCGGGCTCCCGCCATCTGCTGCACTCAGCAGCCCTCAGCCCAGCTTGTAGCTGAGCAGTGCACCCCCTGTGCAGCACTGACCACCAGAGGGCAGCTCCTGCATTGAGCATCTGACCCTAGTGGTCAGTGCGCATCATAGCAACCACTTGTTCACAGTTTGGTCAATTGCATATTACCCTTTTATTATATAGGTTAAGAGCTTTTGTTGTATCCTATCATACACCTCCCTGCCTGGCACCCCAAAATAACTTCAGTTCATCCCTTCCTATCATACATATTTCATGCCAACATTTCAAAATAAATATTTCATGAGAAAGTACACCAAGAATGAAATAAACTGATAGGTATGTCTAGGAAAGCTTTTCCAAAAAGCAAGAGAAAAACTGAAATTCCAAAGTGTTGACAGTACTAGTATTCTGAACCACAGCATAACTGGCATGCAAGGTACCCCTGAGAAAATCAGTGGCATAAAACTGCTACGTAAGTCTGAAAAGATACACATGGCATCTTGGGGTAAGGAGTAGACAGTGAAGATTTAAACTTCATTCTTTTTTAAAAAAATATATTTCTTTATTGATTTCAGAGAGGAAGAGAAAAGGATAAAAAGATAAAAACATCAATGATGAGAGAATCACTGATTGGCTGCCTCTGCATGCCCCCCACTGGGGATCAAACCGGCAACCCAGGCATGTGCCTTTGGCCAGAATCGAACCTGGCACCCTTCAGTCCGCAGGCTGACGCTCTATCCACTGAGCCAAGCGAGCTAGGACTAAACTCCATTCTAAGATTTGAAAAAGTATCCCAAGGAAATAAACATCCTCACTTAAAAGAGTCAAATGAAAGGTGATCAGATGCATGTCTTCAAGTGGCTCATTTTCCCCGCTCCCCAATACAGTAGAGCTTTTCAAAAAATATCTTCTCTGCAATTAGAATCATGAGAGCTAAAAGTCAGGAACACACTTACTGGTGAAATATACTGTATTTCCTGTCAGAAAGCTAAGGCTCCTAATGTAGCACTTGACATGGCTTGAAAAGGATTGCTCTACTGACTGTTAAACACGGACAGAATTTTAACATATGCCTATTTTTATTTAAAAAGGGTTAAATTAATCTGTACCAATATTTAATATTAGATTAAAACTGGCTCTCTCCCCTAGTCCATTTTCCCTATTCTTTGCACCAGATCTATCAAAGTCACATCAAGTTAATAAAAATATTTTGAAAAATATTAAGTTTTGTCCCTTGTCATACATTAGTCTTATTTCACTTATAAAACAATTCTTATATTTGCACTTAAACTTTGAAACCAACACATTAAAGTAAGTTTTAAAATCTTTTCAGTGAAACCCTGACTGGTGTTGCATAGTAATTAGAGAGTTGGCCTACCCATCAATGACCCATGGGTTCAATTCCCAGTAAAGGGCAAGTGTTTTAGTTACAGGTTTAATCCCAACACCAGTCAAAGTACGTATGTGCAAGAGGCAACCAATAAATGTATCTCTCACACAGATGTTTCTCTACCTCTCTCCCTCTCCCCCTTTCACTCTCTTAAAAAAGAATAAATCTTTTCAGTGAAATTTTGGTATTAAGACTTAAAACTAAGAGAACAAATGTCTTTTCTATTTATTTACAATACTAGAGGCCTGGTGCACAAAGTTCATGCATGGGGAGGGGTCCCTCAGCTGGCCTGTACCCTCTCCAATCTGGGACCTCTCAGGGATGTCCCTATGGCAATCTGGGACTGCTGGCTCCTAACCACCTGCCTGCCTGCTAGCCCCTAACCCCTCTGCCTGCCTGGCTGATTGCCTTAATTGCCTCTGCATGCCTGTCGGCCTGATTACCCCTACCTTGCCCCTCTGCTGGCCTAATCACTCCTAACTGCCTCTGCCTCGGCCCCCAGCCTAAACTGCAGTCTGGCCTCTCTCTGCTGGAGGCAAACTAGCTGATCAGGGTAAGGCGCCACCCCCATCACCCTGCTGCTGCTGCCACTGAGGACCACCATGGCTACCCTACCCTTGGTCTGGCCCTTCCAGTGGCATCCACAGCTTGCCTTAGCCTTAAGCAGCTTTAAGTGTAAGGACGTCCAGATGGTCGTCTGGAAGACATTTGCCCTAATTAACATATTACACTTTCATTAATATAGATTTATCATTTCTGGCTTCCCTCATTACATCCAAATGCCTACATGGCATCATTTTCCTTCTCCAAAAAATAACTTTTAACATTTTTTATGTAGCATATAGTCTGCTGGGTATGTGTTCCCTCAGATTTTGTGCTAAAGTTTCTATTTTGCCTCCATTTCCTGAAAGGTATTTTGCTGGGCAACAACTCAAGGTTGACAGTTTTCTTTCCAATGTTATGATATTCTCTTTGTCACTGCTTTAGTCAAATGTATTATGATATGTCTTAAGGTGATTTCTTTTGTTTCTTCTGCTTGTCATTCATTAAGCTTCTTGGATCTGAAGGATTATAGTTTTCACCAGATCTAAAAATTTTTCAACTACTACTTCTTCAAGTATTTTTTCCTGTCCCAACTTTCTTTCCATTACTTATTTTATCAGTAAGTAAAATCAATTGATGATATTGTCTCAGGTCATTGATGCTCTGTTCATTTTTCCCCCTAGTCTTTTCTATACATTTTAGATGGTTTCTATTGCTTTATCTTCCAATTATTAATATTTTCTTCTCTATTCTCCAATCTCTTGGTAATTCCACCAAGTAGTTTCCATTTCAGATATTGTATTCTTCATCCACAAAATTCAATTTTTTAAAAATATTTTCCATTTCTGTCACCATCATGTTCAAATTTCTTCCACTTTCTTGAATACATAGGATACATTTACAATAGCTCTTTTAAGGTCCTGGCTGCTTTTTCCTTTATGTCTTATCATTTCTGAATCTCCTTAAATGGAATGATTTTAATTTGAGTTATTGGTCACTATTCCCCCATATCTGGTATTGTTTTAAAATCAGATCATGGACAATGTGAATTTTACACTCTCTGGTGATATTGTGGGTTCAGTTTCAAACTGCTACAATAAAGCAAGTATCACAATAAAGCAAGCTGTAATCTTTGCTGGTGGAGGATTTTGCCTTCAATTTGCAAAAGAACACCACATCTATGAAACACAATAAAGCCAAGCATAATAATAATAATAATAATAATAATAATAATAAGCCTATAGGGTTGTTTTTTTTAACATTCTATTGAATTTTTTTCTAAAATTAGTTTCATCTGTTTCCAAGATAGGTCCAGAGAAGCCTTTAGTCTAAGGTGAGATAATCTTTTAGAAATTCTATCTAATGCCTTGTTAGTTCTGTCCACTATGGCTTGTAGGAATAACATTTTTGTGAGTTCTAGAAATTGCTTCACCAAATGCTTTTCAGCACTTATTTCTCCAGCTATCCAAGTTCTCTTACACATGTGTGTAACTCAGTCCTCAGCCAAAGCAAGCCTCATGGTAAGTTCTACAGGATCCCTGAGTGCTCTCTCTTGAACAGTTACAGCCATCTGGCACTCTGCCCCACACATTGTAACTGTCTTGGCCTACCTAAACCCCAATCTCCTCAATTCTGCAGAAAAACTAAGCTCTATCTGCTTCCTCTTTTCTGTTGCTTATAAAACGCTTCTAGACAATAAGCTGGGAATAATTGCAGGGCTTGTCTTACTTGTTTCAGTGAAAATGTCTCTTAGTATAACAATCCTATGGTACTTGTTGTTCAGTATCTGAAACTGTAAAATATTTTTTCGTTTAACTCAGGAGGGAAAATTCACTCTTAGCTACTTCATTGTGGTCAGGTTTCTGAGAAAATAAATGTAAAAAAGCATATCGTTGATTTTGTTTATAAGATCAACTCACTGATCTCATAAAATTTGAGAACTCAGTATCTGAATTTTAACAAACTACTATCTATTTGATGGAGAGGACTATAAAAGGAATATTATAATGTAGATAAAACTAGTAACACATTTCTACATACCTGTACATGAGTTTCATGAGGTACAGATATTATGACCAAGTACTATAATTAACTGATCCAAAAATCAGACCTAATAGTAGTGATACCACAAAAAACTAATCTGAGATTAAGAAATGCTTTTATTGGCCTGGATGGATAGAGTGTGAGACTGTGGACTGAAGGGTGCCTGCCAGGTTTGATTCCAGCCAAGGTCACATGCCTGGGTTTTGGGCTTGATCCCCAGTGGGGGATGTGCAGGAGGCAGCTGATCAATGATTCTCTCTCATCATTGATGTTTCTATCTCTCTCCCTTTCCCTTCCTCTCTAAAAATAAAAAAGAAAGAAAGAAAGAAAGAAAGAAAGAGAGAAAGAAAGAAAGAAAGAAAGAAAGAAAGAAAGAAAGAAAGAAAGAAAGAAGGGAAGGGGGAAGGGAAGGGAAGGAAGAAAGAAAGGAAGGAGGGAAGAAAAGAAAGGAGGGGAGAAAAGAAGGAAGGAGGGAAGGAAGGAAGGAATGCTTTTATTAGGTACTAGAGTCCCAGTGCATGAACTTTGTGCACTTGGGATGGAGAAGGGGGGTCCATCAGCCTGGCCTGTACCTCTCAGTCTGGGAGCCTTCGGGGGATGTCCAATTGATGGCTTAGGCCAGCTCCCCCTAAGCCGTCAGTCAGACATCCTTAGTGCTGCTGGGAAGGCAGGAGAAGCTCCCGCTACTGCCGATGTGCTCGCCAGCTGTGAGCCCAGTTTCTGGCTGAAAAGTGCTCACCCTGTGGGAGTGCACTGAACATTGAGGGCAGCTCCTGTATTGAGTGTCTGCCCCCTGGTGGTCAGTGTGCATCATAGTGACTGGTCATTCTGCCATTTGGTTGATTTGGATATTAGCCTTTTATTATATAAATTACTTTTACATCATAAATGAAATTCTCAAAATGTAAAAAAAAGGAATACAGAAATCTTACATATTATATGATAAATGGGAACATGGGCCCCTTTTCAGGCTTCCCCTCCCCCTTTCGCCCTATGGGTACTATAGTGAAGGTCATTAGTAAGTGGACTGTGAGACCTTGGGAGATGAGCCAGCTCCTCAATCAAGAAAACAGCTAGTATTCTGATCTCACACAGTGGCTGTCCTCCTCCCCTTGCAGGCTCTGTCTTTCTCTTTTTTCTTTACTTTATAAAATCCTGTGTTGGGAAAGTCTGGTTGGCAGCAAAACAATAATACTGGCCGCCTGCACCTTGTGTGGCCTATTTGTAGGCCAGACGGGACTTAGTGACTCAACTTTGCAAGTGGTAGCCGGTGCAATGGAAAAAACTTTAACGCATGGCCACCCACCGTGTGCATGTACAAGTATTCCTAATAAATCCATTTCTTTCACAGCCAGTCCTTCCGATTATTTCTTTGGAATCAGCAGGCATTACCCTGAGGTTTTGTCAAACCTTAGTGCTTTGCATAACACACAGAACTCAATTACTGAATAAGATAAAGCTATGAAGGTGCATAATATATTTGGGGAAAAGGTTGTGGTTGTTGCCTTTTGTGAGTAAAAACAGTATAAGATGGTAACAAAAATATAACTTGGAATCAGTTCCTAACAATACCAAATACTGATAGAATAATGAGCAATAGGAGCTATCAATCACTGTTGGTGGGAAAGCAAAACGGTACCGACACTTTGGAAGACAGTTTGGTGGTTTCTTATAAAACAAAACATACACTGAGTGGCCAGATTATTATGATCTTGGAATGCATAATAATCTGGCCACTCAGAATATATATATTAGAGGCCTGGTGCATGAACTCATACATGGGTGGGGTCCGGCCAACCTGGCCAGGGGAGAAGACATGAGTGGTTGGTTGGCCTGCCTGCTAGTTGAACTCCTGGTTGAGGGAATAATTTGGATATTAGCCTTTTATTATATAGGATATACACTGAGTAGCCAGATTATTATACTCTTTTTTAAAAATATATATATTTTACTGACTTTTTTTTTTACAGAGAGGAAGGGAGAGGGATAGACAGTTAGAAACATCAATGAGAGAGAGACATCAATCGGCCGCCCCCTGCATGCCCCCTACTGGGGATGTGCCCGCAACCAGAATATATGCCCTTGACTGGAACTGAACCTGGGATCTTTCAGTCCGTAGGCTGACGCTCTATCCACTGAGCCAAACCGGTTTCGGCTGATTTATTATACTCTTACCATATGATCTAACAATCACGTTCCTTGGTATTTAACCTAGTGTAATGAAAACATATATAATACACACACACACACACACACACACACACACACACATATATATACAAAAACCTGCATGGAGATGTAAAGGGGAGCTTTAATCAGAACTGCCAAAGCTGGAAGCAACCATTTAGTAGGTAAATGGTCCTGGATAATAGAATATTAATCAGCACTAAAAAGAAATGAGTAATTGAACTCCGAAAGACTTGAAGGAACTTTAAAGACATATTATAAAGTAAAAGAAGCCAATGTGAAAAGCTAAATACTGTATGATTATAATTATATGACATTCTGAAAAAAAAAAGCAAAACTATGGAGAAAATGAAAAGATCAGTGGTTGTCAGGAATTGGAAGCAGGGAAAATAAAAAGGCCTTTCCCAGAGGATTTTTAGGATAATGAGACTATTTTGTATGATATTAAAAATGTACATTTACCAAATTACACATTTACTCAAATTTCTAAAATGTACCGTAATGAAAAAACTATAATATTTGGATGACAATGATGTGTCAATGGAGGTGAACTGATTATAACAAATGTAGTAGTATACCACTCTGGCGGAGATGTTGATAGTGGGGATGTTTGTACATGTGTGCAGGTAATTAGTATATAGGAACTCTGTGCCTTCTGTTCAATTTTGCTTAACTCTAAAACTGTTCTAAGTCCTGGATGCGTTGCTCAGTTGGTTAGAGCATTGTCCCAATAAGCCAAGGTTTCAGGTTCGATCCCAAGACAGGGCAGATACAAGTATCAATCAATAAATGCATAAATAAGTAGAACAACAAATCAATTCTCTCTCTCTCTCCCTCTTTCTCACTCTCCCTCTCTCAATTTTCTTTCTCTCTTCCAAATCAATAAATTAAAAAAAACTATTTAAAAAAATAGTCTATTAAAAAATGAATTCTGTAAAAATGTAAAATATAAGCAAGAGAAATCAATTAAAAGAGGTCAGTCACACATTAGGTAAGAAACAAAGAAAGGCAGTAGAAACAAAACCATTCTAAAACAGTATTCATGTTTTTGCAGGTATATATAGCCTTATCTACTAGATATAACCATTCTAGATCTTTCTGTACAAAGGAGGTTTATTCTACAAACTAATAGTAACCAGACAAAATAAGTAATGAAGTAATGTTTTTTGTTTGTTTGTTTTTAAATATATTTTTATTGATATTAGAGAAGGAGTGGGGAGGGATAGAAACATCAATGATGAGAGAGAATCACTCATCGGCTGCCTCCTGCATAGCCCACATTGGGAATTGAGCCTGCAACCTGGACATGTGTCCTAACTGGGACCTCCTGGTTCATAGGTGGATGCACAACCACTGAGCCAAACTGGCTGAGTTGAAGTAATGTTTTTTTAACAAAATACATACAGGTATCCTGAATAACGTTCAAATTTATACATGACAAGTGAAGTGAAAATTGAATAATAAATAATCACTTTCATGTTTTAAATAACCCTAAGATATATTTTAAAAATGTTTCTCAACTGGGACCCTATAAAAATAATAAAAGTAGGAATGTTTATGCTTAGTTTTCTTATACATTATTTGAAATAACTATGAATAAATACTACACCCTTACTAAAAAATGGCTTAACATTTTAGTAGATATAAATTGGGATCAGTTTGAGTAAATTCTTAATTTCTTATGGATCTTGACAAACTATTCCTCCCAGAAAATACTAAATATTGCAAAGTAAAAATACTAAACATTTATTAAATATCAATGTAAATGGCTCAGTGTGGAGCGACAACAAAAGAAAGCTATATTTTTTAAAGTGGAAATATTAAGCACACCTCTTTCTTCAGGCTTTACAGGAAAATATTTTTTCTCTGTAGATATCAGCTCAGGCTTTGGGGCTAAGGAAAGAAACAAAGTTCATTATCTTAAAAAAATCATTTTTAGAGCACAAAAACAATTTTAGAAAGTAAGGGTTCCTTTAAAAATAACATCAGATGAAAACATGGTTCAACAGAAAGAATAATAAAGCAGAATCACTAGGGCTCAATTTAATGATAAACCTCCTTCTGTTAGCATGAGTAAGTAATAACTTTGTAATCTCAGTTCGTTGTTTTTTTTTTTGTCAAATGATGGTATTTATGTCCTCTACACCACCATTGTCCAGAGAACTACAATGATGGAAATATTCTATTGCTGTGCTGTCTGATATTGACTGTTGAGACTTGAAATGCTGCTACTGCAACTGTGGAATTGTTTTATTTTACACTAGGAGCCCAGCGTGTGACTCAAAATCATGCAGCATCACCCACCCTCAAGTTGCTGGTCTGGCCCTGCCTTGCTCTCTGGGCCCTGCAGCAGCCGTGACTGCTGCTGATCAGGCCCTCCCCCAGCACAGACGCAAGAGGTCCCTGCCGTGCGGCTCCCAATGCTGTGCATGCAACCTCCTCATGTCTGGTTGACCCATTATGGCATCCCAGTTAATTAGCATATTTCTCTGTTTACCTATAAGATAACTAGAGGCTCGGTGCATGAAATTGGTGTACAGGTAGTTTCCCTAGACCTGGCCAGCAATCAAGGCCAATTGGGGCTTTCCTGCTGCCGGCCGGCCCTTCCTTCATTTTGCATCGCCCCCAGGTGGCCATTGAACGTCATAGGGAGCAAATGAACTCCTGGTTGAACTCCCAAAGGCACACTTTGCATATTAGCCTTTTATATATATATATATATATATATATATATATATATATATATAGAAATTTTAATTAATTTTGTAGGACCAATTTAACTAATGTCTAAAAAGCCTCCAACACTATCTTATATAAAAGTTATTTTTAACTTGTGTTTTCCATGGTTTGGGATTAGGTTAGCAGATACAAAGCTAAACTATTGAGCAGGAAAGGACTTGCATTATTCTAAAAACAGCAAATCTTTCAGAAAAAATTGCACTGTATTTATCAACATCAGAAATTGGATGCTTTCAAATTCACAGACATAGACAAAGAGCCAGATTATAAAACATTAACTCTGGAAAATTCTTCTGGGTTTGTTTAATTCAACTGTTTAAAAAAATAAACTCTTCTAGTTTCTTTAATCTCTATTACACTCTCTTACAGAAAAGTACATAAAAAATCAGTATTTGAGACTTAAAAAAATGTATTTCATCTGAACAGAAAGAAAAAATAATTTGTCAGGTCAATATATTAAGTTTTTCAGCAGATCTTAACTTAGTCGACTCTCTTAATAAAAATGACATAGAACTAAAGTATATAAATTATTTTTCAACATTCCTATTTCATATACCTTGTATTATTATCTGTTGAAAAATACTAAAAGATACTAATGCATGTGAACACTCAGTTTCTATATATTTCTAAAAATTGATACAGAGCACATTTTTTTTTTTTGCTAATAAAAATAAATGGTGTACATAAAACCAAATTTCACCATTTTAGAATTCAAAGATATGAAAACATCAAACTGAAAAACAATTTTCTTACATACCTGGACCCTTAGCAGGAGGTGGTGGTTTCTTTGGTTTCTATTAAAATAATAATGGTAAAAACAGTTCAATACTTACATATTAAATATACTTAAAATAAATTCTGATAATTAAAAATAAAAATTATATGAACATCTCTCCTCAACCCCTACCTAATTTAAATTATAAAATCCTAACCAATGCCACAAAAGGTCATGGAGAAAATTTTATTCTACTATAATACCTCCTTGATCAAAATTCAAAATTTATTAGTGTTAGATAAACCTACAAATTCTTGAAGAGCAAATCTGTTCTGTCCTGCCTCCCATAGTTTAAGATTCCTATGTATCATTTCACTGTGTGTAGCAGTTGACACTTGGGTGGGGAGAGGAAGGGAAAGAAATACTTATTGTTGAAAGAATGAAAAAGAGCAGCTAGTAAATATATATAGCTTTCATTCTTGATTCTTTAGAATGCTGAAAAAGAAGATAAAAGCAAAAGTATGTGTTTCCTTAATTTATTAAAATTCTCTTAGATTTAGAAGGATTTACCTAATAAGTTAAAAAATTCGAGGCACCTTTCTAAGTATGTGAATTTGGTTTCTCCAAATTTAAAATAACTAATAATCAACAGAGTATAAGCATCTAATAGAAGACCAAAGAAACAAACAAACAAAAAAAACAACACAAAACAAAAAGGTATTCATTAAGAAAAGGCCCTGGCCAGGTAGTTAGTTCAGTGGATTAGAGCATTATCTCCATAGACTAAGATTGCAAGTTCAATCCCAGTCAGGGCACATACAAGGATCAACCAATAAATGCATAAATTAATCGAACAACAAATTGATGTTTCTCTCCCTAAATTCAATAAGCAGGAAAAAAAAGTATAAAAATAAAGCACACTGGAGGCTGAATCAATAGTGAATCAAATTCAGCTAAGGAAGGGTCTCAAATAGTGTGAGTCTCCAGAGAGTAACCTCTGGTAATTTACTTAACTAAATGAAAGACTGAAAAGATCAGAGAGTTCTGCACTGCTTAAATCAAAAGTGGTAGACTGCCTTGCTGTGTATCTGCACTTTAACTCCCTTTCTCCCTATATATTTTTAAAACTCAATTAGGTCCATCACTCCATGGGGAGGAAGAAGGGATCAAGGTGCACAAAAACAAAAGATTATTGATGAAACTCAGATTCATTTTATTCATTGTGAGAAGTAAATTAGATATATTAAATCCTATAATGAGAGAACCAAGATAGCGGCATACAATATACATCTGTACGTGCTATCTCTTGCAACCACACCAAAACTACAACTAAAAGACAAAACAACTATTCCCCAGATCACGGGAAAGCTGGCAGAGTGGAAGTTCTACAACTAGAAGGAAAGAAAAAAGTGCATCCAGACCTGGTAGGACGTGCAGAGACTCAGAAACGCAGAGGTACGGAGACACGCACATATCGGGCTGGTGTGCTCTGTTGTTTCTCAATTGGGAGGGAGTTACAAGTTCCCGACTCTCTGAACTCCAGTTTCTGGCGAGATTCTGGGGATCCCAGACTCATACAGGGATAAAGTGGACTGTCTGCCATCAGGTCAGAAAAGGAGGGTGGCTTTCTCACAGAGTTGCGCAATGGAATCATTGTTTACTGCGCTTGGGCGCAGGACACAGGACACTGAACAGACTACGGCAGAGAGGGCTAACTGGCAGCCATTGCTGTTTGCCACGCCCTAGCTTAGTTACTCCCTGAGACCCCACCACACCCAATTTACAAACCCACCAGCGGTGCAGCGACTTTTGCATATGAATGGCCTGCCCTCTGGCAGCTTAACCTAACAAATTGCAGGTGGGTTAGACAATTCCATATCTTCCAAACTCCAAGCAAAGAGGAGAAATCTGCAGAGCTCCCTGTAGCTCCTGCTGGGTGGCCTCAGACACTAGCTGACTTACACCTCCTTGGAGATCCAGGAACCAATGTACCTAGAGATCTGTGTGAGATGACACCAGATTTCAACTCTTCACATACATAAGTGACACACTCAAGAGGCAGACTCGGTGAGCACTAAAGCCCCACTGAAGCAAGTTCTGTCCCATAAGGATGTCTCCAGCACAGCAGTTCTTCAATTAATAGACACAATTAATCCTCATAGTCAACTGGCCTGGAGGTCAATTTCTCCTAGTGTGCCAATAGCAATCAAGGCTTAACGACAACAAGACTGTGAACCCAGCCAACAAAGGGGTGGGGAGGTGGAGCTACTAGGCCCTAAGGACAACTAGCACACAAAGCCACTCTATCAACACCGGGTAGCAGCCAAAATGTGGAGACCAAGAACATGTCACAAATGAAAGGAATGGAGGAAAGCAAACGATTGGACATAGAGTTCAAAACCACATTTATAAGGTTACTCAAGAATCTTCTACAAACCGCCAACAAACTTATTGAGACCTCTGAGAAACTTAGTGAGACCTTCAAAGATCTTAAGGAGAATGGCAAAAAAATAGAAAAGGACCAGTCAGAAATTAAGTATACACTGTCTGAAATAAAGAATAATATACAGAAATCAAACTGCAGACTAGAGGACCCCAAGAATCAAATCAAAGATCTGAAATATGAGGAAGCAAAAAACACTCTAACAGAAAAACAAAAAGAAAAAAAGAGTCCAAAAATGTGAAGATAGTGTAAGGAGCCTCTGGGACAACTTCAAGTGTACTAACATCAGAATTATGGGAGTGCCAGAAGAAGAGAGAGAGCGAGATACTGAAAACCTATTTGAAGAAATAATGAATGAAAATTTTCCCTACCTGGTGAAAGAAATGGACTTACAAGTCCAGGAAGTGCACAGAATACCAAACAAAAAGAACCCAAAGAGGACCACACCAAAATACATCAAAATTAAAATGCCAAGGGCAAAAGACAAAGAGAGAATCTTAAAAGCAGCAAGAGAAAAGCAGTTAGTTACCTACAAGGGAGTACCCAT
Source organism: Lasiurus borealis (assembly GCA_004026805.1). Classification (NCBI taxonomy): domain Eukaryota; kingdom Metazoa; phylum Chordata; class Mammalia; order Chiroptera; family Vespertilionidae; genus Lasiurus; species Lasiurus borealis. The sequence goes on along the minus strand of PVJN01010130.1, from coordinate 15,785 downwards.
ATGACTGTCAGCTGATTTCTCAACAGAAACTATGCAGGCCAGAAGGGATTGGCAGGATAAATATTCAAGGTGATGAGTAGCAAGAACCTACAACCAAGAGTGCTCTACCCAGCAAAGCTATCGTTCATAATTGAAGGTCAGATAAAGAGCTTAACAGATAAGAAAAAGCGAAAGGAGTTCATCACCACCAAATTAGGATTATATGAAATGCTGAAGGATTTTCTTTAAGAAGAGGAAGAAGAATGAAAAGGTAAAGTTAAAAATTATGAACAACAAAGTGGTAACAAATACATACCTATCGACAAGTGAATCTAAAAATCAAGTGAATAAAAAAATCAGAGGAACAGAATAAACTGGTGAATATAATAGAATTAGGGGCACAGAAAGGGAATGAACTAACAATTCTTGAGGGAAAGGAGGAGTGAGGGGTGCAGGAAGAGATTGAAAATCTTACACCTATGGATGAAGACAGAGGTGGAGGTAAGGGCATGGAGTGGGGTTGGGGGAATCAGGTGGAGGGGAGCTACGGGGAAAAAAAAGGGGGGAACAACTGTAATAAACTGAACAATAAAGATTTATTTTAAAAAATCAGATTTATTTTAAAAAATCAATCAATCAATCAATCCTATAATGAGGCAAAGACTTTTTTTATCCTACCAAAAAATGAACTAGCAATAACAATAAGATCTACATTGCCTTATTTTCAACAAATTAAATAAAAATATAATGTCTTCTAGCTAAGTCCTAATTTATCTAACTAGGATGGCCAACTTTTTTTCTTTTTCTTTTTCCACTGCATATAGTATTTTATTTTTTTATAATTTATTAAGGGTTATCTGTTTCCATATTAAAAGATGTGTGTGTGTGTGTGTGTGTGTGTGTGTGTGTGTGTGTGCGCGCGCGCGCGCGTGTGTGTTGGTGTTACTTTTCTGCCCTTTAAAAAAAACTTTTAATGCTGACATTATTGCATGTATTCCACTCCCCCCACCGCTTTTCCCATCTCCACCACCTCTGACCCTCTTCCCACTTAATTATAATAAAGTAATAAGCCCAGGTGGTATGGCTCAGAGGTTGAGCATTCACCTATGAATGAGGTCTCGGTTTGATTCCCAGTCAGGGAACATGCCTAAATTTCAGGCGGCCGAACAATGATTCTCTCTCATCATTAATTTTCTATCTCTCTCCCTCTCCCTTCTTTTCTGAAATCAATAGAGGAAAAAAAAAATACACAAACACACACACACACACACACACACACACATATATATATGTATATATATATATGTGTGTGTGTATATATATATATGTATATATATATATATTTTTTTTAAAGTAATCAGTCAAAGAGTACTCTCCAATATCATCAGTGGGAAAAGAAAACCAGGAATAAAGCATAGAAGTGAAATATTGTTTTACTATAATTCAAATAAGTTATTTGAAGATGTGAATCTAAAATATCCTCATAACAGTATTCAGTAACAATGTAAAAATCCTGTTTCTTAAAAAATATTGATAAAAGGTTCTTTACACTATAACATAATTGAAAAATAAAGCTTACTGGAAAGTCCTTATCCAGTTCACTTATCTGAACAGCAAAATTGTCCGGAAATACTCCTTCTTTACCATTAAGTTCACCCTTCCACCAGCCAGTTTCTCCAGTCTCCTAAAATTCAACACGAACAATAATTAAGATAATAAAGGTTATCTTTAAATAAGTAAAAAATTATAGAAATCATTGAATCACATTATTTTTACAAGTGAAAAAAAAACACCTAACTACATCATAAGATCATCTTAATAAAAAATATTCCTCAATATTGCTTCTAGCAGTAGTTATAAAGTTGGGTTTATAAGTTAAGTGCTTTAAATTTAATTTACAAAGATAAAATGTTCTTGAGGAGGAGAAAGAAAAAAGAAAAATAGAAGAGGAGGGTGAAAAGAGAATATGAATTGCCAAACTGTATCTTACTAAACATCCTTCCCAACATTTTAATACTCAATATCAATCATATTATTTATTTGGTTTAGAAATTAAAATTAACAAGCTCTTCTTCAATTCTTTCCAAATGCCATCCTTCATGAGAAATTAGACCAAACTATATGAATATTCAAAATGGCATACAGTGAACCAGCTGGTCATTAATTTAAAACAATAGAAATAAATTTCAAAAATGATTCAAAAGGATTACACCAAAAACAAAATATTTATAATTTTGCTCTCTTCTAAAGACTATTTATAGGATTTTGCCTACATCCCAATAATACTGTTTAGCTGCACTACTTTACACTGTATAATTTTTACATGTTGAGGGACATTTGAGTTTTTCCTCATTATTCCTTGTAGGTTTGCTTTTGTAATATTAAAAACAATACAATAAACAGTAGGTTCAAATAAAATGGTATGAGGTAAAAAAGAAAGAACAGAAACCTGAAAGTGGGTTAAGGTTAAAGAAAAATGCAACATGACAGTAAAAATAATTCCCAATAATATCAATTATAACAGAGACAAAGTTTCCTAAACACACACACACACACACACACACACACACACACACAGCGCACAAGTCCCAGCACTTCCAGGTTTCAGGTACCAAGGGTAATATAATACTGAAAAAATGTTTGTATGAATAAATTACACATGATTTTCAAACCAGAGAAAGATCTTACCTTACTTATCAAGTGGATTATGTCCCCCTCTTTAAAAGTAAGTTCATCTTCATTAGTACCTTCATAGGCAAATAATGCTCTACAATATTCCTTAGCTAAAATAAAGAATGTAAATAATATAACTTATATACATTGATTCTTTCCACAAATACTTAAGTTTCTATCTAGTGCAAAGAAATGTATAATAGAAACTATTAAAATAATTTAATAATTTCAGCCAATACCATATGTGAAATTAAGTAACAATTTCATTAATCATTCATTCAATTGCTTACAAAGTTCCTACTATGCTCTAGGCACAGTTCTATCTGTCAGGGGAGAACAAAGCATATTAAAATCTTTGACCTCATTGCCGAGACCGGTATGGCTCAGTGGAGAGAGCGTCAGCTTGTGGACTGAAAGGTCCCAGGTTCGATTCCAGTTGGGGGCATGTACCTTGCTTGTGGGCACATCTCCACTGTGGGGTGTGCAGGAGGCCGCTGATCGATGTCTCTCTCTCATCGATGTTTGTGACTTTCTATCTCTCTCCCTTCCTCTCTGTAAAAAATCAATAAAATATATTAAAAAAAAAATCTTTGACCTCATTGATACCTATAGCTAGCAAGATTTAATATACTGATTAAGTGGTGTGGTGTTGACAAATGCCTTCAACAAATTCCATCTAATAAAAGAGTAATGTCCAAATTGACTGTACCTCCGCTACACCACCTGCCATGCCCACCAGCCACACCCACCAGCCAATCAGGAGCAAGTATGCAAATTAACCACAACCAAGATGGCTGCAGCCATGAAACAGATAGGAGAGAGGCTTGGGTTTTCCTGGTGATTGAGGAAGCCAAGATTTCTGCACACCCTGGCCAGCCTAGGCCTCTACTCAATGCTACAAAGTTTCATTATAGAAGATAAATAAATTCCAACAAAAATGGCAGCAGCCATAGAGATGGAAAGAGCAGGAGGCTAGGGTTGCCCCTGGCGATGGAGGAAGCCAAGCTTCCGCAGCCCTAGCCTGCCTTGGCCTCCACTTAAGGCCACAAAGTTTCAATTATAGAAGTTAAATAAACCCCAACAGAAATGGCTGTAGCCACTGAGTGAGCAGGAGGCTTGGTTCTACTCCAGGTTACAAAGCTTCAATTGTAGAAGATAAATAAATCCCAGATAACAGGGCCTTCACTTAGGTCACTGGGGGCCATGGTTGGCCTGCAAACCACCACAGGCCCCTTGCCCAGGCCACCCCATGCACCAAGGAAACCCCCACCCTGATCTGGGGTACCCTTCAGGGCAAACCAGTGGGCCCCCTCATGCATCAGGCCTCTATCTTATCTAATAAAATAATAATATGTAGATTGATCATCATTCCAATACACAAGATGGCTACCCCCATGTGGTCCAAAATCCTGCCCCCCACCCCCATGTGGACACAGATGGCCATCACAAGATGGCATGCAAGGGAGGGCAGTTGTGGGTGATCAGGCCAGCAAGGGAGGTTAGTTGGAAGGTACCAGGCTGCAAGGAAGGGTAGTTGGGGACAATCAAGCCTGCAGGGGAGGGCAGTTAGGGACGACCAGGCAGGCAGAGGAGGGAAGTTGGGGGCGACTGGGCCTATAGGGAAGGGCAGTTGGGGGGAGACCAAGGCATTCAGGGGAGAGTAGTTGGGGGTGCCCAGGCCTGTAGGGAAGGGCAGTTAGACATCCCTCGAGAGGTCCCATATTGGAGAGGGTGCAGGCTGGACTAAGGGACACTCCCCACCCCCAATGCATGAATTTCATGCACCAGGCCTCTAGTATAATAAAATTCTGAAAATGTTTCATTCCTAGTATGAAGATTTTATTGAAACACTTACCTTTTGTTTTACCTTCAGTGTCTGATTTTGTTATCTCTGTGTTCTGAGTTCTGGATCCTAGTGATTGTATGATTGAGGGCTACAATAGAAAAGGATGAGATCAATTATTTTAAGTTAGAATAAAGAAAATGCTGTTAAAGTTTCCTTTTACAGTTATACAGTTTTCACTAATAGTACTCAGTAATGTGACTGAAAATTCTGCCATATGAAAGAGAAAGATTTCAAAAGTGACTGAAATGATAGCTCAGAACATCTAACTTTTAAAACTTCCTGGTTTTATGATAAAAAATATCCTGGCCGAAACTGGTTTGGCTCAGTGGATAGAGCATCGGCCTATGGACTGAAAGGTCCCAGGTTCGATTCTGATCAAGGGTATGTATCTTGGTTGCAGACACATCCCCAGTAGGGCACGTGCAGGAGGCGGCTAATCAATGTCTCTCTCTCTCGTTGATGTTTCTAACTCTCTACCCCTTTCTTCCTCTCTGCAAAAAAAATCAGTAAAAATATATTTTAAAAAATATCCTGATACCCATAAAACATTATGCTAATTTTAGAACCTCGAAAATAACAATAGCATTTAAAAACTTACTAAGGGCCAATCCCTGAGCTAAGAACTTTACATTCATTATAACTTAGTCTGCAGAACACCCTGCATAGGGCAGGCACTGTTATTTATTCCTTTCATAGACTAGGAAATAGTTACATAATCCGACCATGAGAAGAGTAATTTAGTAGAACCCAGATTGAAATCCAGAAAGTATAACTCTAAAAAGTGAGCTCTTAAACATCACTAAACTTGCTTACAATGAGACAGAGGTAAAAAACAAACAAACAAAGAGTTTTGGTACTTCATTGCTCCTATTGAAATGGAAATACCATTAAGGTCATTATAACTACTAGTCTTAATTTAACTATAATCTAGTAGACAATTTTCCACTATAATTTACTACAGTTAAGTCCTTTGCCATTTTATACCATTTCCTCGAGTCCTATTCCCAGAAATAACATTCTATTTGACCTTAGATTTCATTGCTTCAGTTAAAAATCTGAACACACTGCAAACTTACCCACTGATTTTAGAGAGAGGAAGGGGGAGGGAGGCAGAGAGAGAAACAACTATGTGAGACAAAAACATCAATAGGTTTCCCTTGCCCTAGCTGGTTTTGCTCAGTGGATAGAGCAACGCCCTGCAGACTGAAGGGTCCCAGTTTCTATTCTAGTCAAGGGCACATGTCTGATTTTCGGGCTTGATCCCCAGTAGGGGATAGGCTGGAGGCAGCCAATCAATGACTCTCTCTCATCATTGATGTTTCTATCTCTTTTTCCTTCTCCCTTCCTTTATGAAATCAATAAAGATATTTTAAAATGTAAAAAAATAAAAGGGGGGAGGGTTGCCTCCCATACATGCACTGACCACGGATCAAACCAACAATATAGGTATGTGCCCTGAATGAGAATCAAACCCATCTGGCCAGGGCTGTTCTGTTTAAATTTTAAGATCCTCACTTTAATTCCTCCCAATTCTAATCACTATATCTTCCTATCGGGTGTCATCTACAAACATAGCAAATGTGCTCCCTACTTTATCAATTCCTAGGTCAGTGCTCTGAGCAAGCTTCGCAAACCTATCATGTAGGGTGACCCTGAGACTACTATCATAAACACAATTCTGGAGTAGTGGACATTATAAATGGCAATTAAAAATCAATAGTGTAGAGGACAGCCAAGATGGCGGCATAGGTAAACACCTACACTGCTGCCTTGCACAACAATTTCAAAACTACAACTAAAAGACAGAACAGACATCATCCAGAACCACAGGAAAGCAGGCCGAGTATAAGTTCTACAACTAGAAGGAAAGAGAGGAGCTCACAGAAACCCAGAGGAGCTGCAAAAAGCTGAGGTACGGAGATGCGCGCGCTGAGAGAGCGGATGCCCAAGTACCTGGCTGGCTTTCTCTGACAGGAGGGAAATGGAGACTCCCAACGGCATTGAACCCCTTATCCTACGACACTAAACCCCAGACCCAGCCAAAACTCATAGGGGGGAGTTTGGACTGTGAAAAGGGAGAAGTGCACGGAAATTTAGGGGAGTCGCAAAAGATAGGAGGTCTGGTCGCGGTCGCACACACACACGGCGCCACGCGGAGGACAGATTGCTGATTGTGCTGCTGGCTTTTGCAACTGGGCAGGAGACAGATCCTCCCAACTGTGCCACTTCTGAGTCCACTGGGCCCCTGTTTCGGGCGAAACCCTGGAGATCTAGACTCGTGTGGTCCTGGGGTGCAGGGGAGCTGGAAAGGCAGCGGTCTAGAGTCACTGCGGGCGCGCGCATGCACAAGGACCGCTCCAGCGATTACCCAGTCACGTGAGACTCAGGGGCCATGGAGGGCGGGGCCGACTGGAAGGCAAGGCGGTCCCTTAAGCCCTGAGACTCCACCAATCCCAAGCTCAACAGAGGCTTCTGCGGTTTTCCAAGTTCAGAAGTTTCACCGACATAGTTAAAATGCTGAGACAAGGGAAGGGATAAAAAAACAAAAGAAATGGAGGACAAAAAACGACTGGATATAGAGTTCAAAACCACGCTTATAAGGTTTTTCAAGAATATGCTAGAAAAGATGGATAAATTTAGTGAGAGCCAAGAGGAGATGCAAAAAAGCCTACTAGAGATGCAAAAGAGCCTGCTAGCGATGCTAGAGATGAAGCATAAATTATCGAGTCCCAAGAGGAGATGAAAAAGGACCAACTAGAGACACTGACTGAAATAAAAAATATACAGAGTCCTAACAGCAGACTAGAGAAAGTCAAGAACCAAGTCAAAAATTTGAAATATAAAGAAACAGAAAACACTCACCTAGAAAAGCAAGAAGAGAAAAGAATCCAAAAATGTGAATATAATGTAAGGAGACTCTGGGACAGCTTCAAGCGTACCGACATCAGAATTGTGGGGGTGCCAGAGGAAGAGAGAGAGCAAGATACTGAAAACCTATTTAAAGAAATAATGACTGAAAACTTCCCACATCTGGTAAAAAAAATAGACTTACAAGTCCAGGAAGCACACAGAACCCCATATAAAAGGAATCCAAAGAGGACCACACCAAAACACATCATAATTAAAATACTAAGAGCAAAAGACAAAGAGAGAATATTAAAAGCAGCAAGAGAAAAACAGTTTATTACCTACAAGGGAGCACCCATACGACTGTCAGCTGATTTCTCAACAGAAACCATGCAGGCCAGACGGGAGTGGCAAGAAATATTCAACGTGATGAATAGCAAGAACCTACAACCAAGAATAATCTATCCAGCAAAGGTAACATTCAGAATTGAAGGGCAGATAAAGAGCTTCACAGAGAAGAGAAAACTAAAGGAGTTCATCAACTCCAAACCAGTATTATATGAAATGCTGAAGGGTACTCTTTTAGAAGAGGAAGAAGAAAAAGGTAAAAGCCAAAAAATTATGAACAAATACATATCTATCAACAAGGGAATCTAAAAATTAAGTGAATTAAAAATTTGATCAACAGAATAAACTGGTGAATATAATAGAATCAGGAGCACAAAAATGGAGTGGACTGATAACTCTCAGGGCGAAAGGGGTGAAGGGTGTACAGGGAGAGACTGGACAAAAATCATACACCTATGAATGAGGTCAATGGGAGGAAACTAAGGGCACAGGGAGGGGTGGGAGCTGGGTGGAGGGGTGCTATGAGGGGAAAAAAGAGAAACAAATGTAATAATCTGAATAATAAAGATTTAATTTAAAAAAAAGAAAATGAATAAATATAGTATATTCATACAGGGAAATGCTATACAGCAGTGAAAAATGGGCAAAGGTAATATGTGTAAAATACATTGGGAGAAAATAAAGCAAATTGCAGGAAAAAAAAATCAATAGTGTAGGATTCAATATGCAGGCACAGGTATCTATTTAATATCACCAATTTGTGCTCTTAAGATAAATGTGTCACTGTGAATTCTACTCCAAATGTAAAAATAAATAAATAAAAATGGTGGTGTGGGAATCACAAGCTGCAGGAGAACCATGAGCTGTGTGACAAAAATGTCAAAGGAAATGTGTATTTTCTGTTTGTCTGCATATAGGGAGTGTTTGAAAGCATTGTCTTCATAGTGGCCATAGTGGCAGTAGAATCTATGTTTGTGGAGTGGAAATAGTCACTGGGACAGAGAAGCCCCCTTTTTCAGGTTCAGTTCAGACCTTTCAGCTCCCAGGTGTCCCCCACGTGGCAAGACTCTTCTACCACTCAGGTGTGGCCTAGAAAGGAATCACTGTGATTTGATACTTAGTCCTGTCTATGCAGCAATTCCTGGACAGTTGGTAGGATTGTTCTGGGCATAGGATGTTTTTGGTAGGCAGATCCAGTCAGTCTTAAGTTTGGTGGCCCTGGCTCTGGCTAAGGCCATTCTCTGGGGCAAGTGGGAACCACTGTGCACCTTTCAGAGACATATCTCTAACTTCACAAAAGAAGTGTTGATGAAATAATAAATAAATAAAAAGAGGAAGAGCCTGGCTGGCGTGGCTCAGGTGGTTGAACATCGACCTATGAGCCAGGAGCTCACGGTTCAATTCCCAGTCAGTTCAATTCCCATGCTAGATCCCTGGGGTGTGGCATGCAGGAGGTAGCCAATCAATGATTCTCTCTGATCATTAATATTTTCATCTCTCTCTTCTTCTCTGAAGTTAATAAAAATATATCTTAAAAAAAGAAAGGAGGAAACACTTGACTCTAAGAAGAAGGAGGTGGAAGCCACTCAGGCAATTTCAAGAGCAGAGAATGAGAGACCTGAACCTTTCTGTGGTGACTAGAACAGGAGTATGAAAAGTCAGAGCTTCAAATAAAACAAAAATGCTCCTTTCTGATATCAACTACAACAAAAAGACTTGGAAATCAAACTTCTGGAAGAAGGACAGATTGTGCTAAAGAACAAGGTACAGAAGCTGCAGTCAACCACTGAGAAATTCTGGAGCTGGCCTTGTACCATCACCTCTGCATCACCTTTAGTGGGATGACATCAACTTTCTTGGTTCAGCTTACAATGGAGATGACATGGACTTTCCTAATCTGATTTCATCACAAGGAAATAAAATGTGATACTTGAGGCCGAAGTCAGCCATTGGAGGTGTTTTGTTCAGACTTCCACAGCCAACAGCTATGATCACCATGAATTCTACAAATCCCAATAAACTATCAAGAAACTTAAACAGAAGCAAAACAAGTATACTGGTGAACATCAATTTGAAATGGCAATACTGCAGAATGCTCACAAACAAAAAGCAGAATAAGTAAGGGCTAGGTATCATAAATAAGTGAATATGAAGAAAAAATTGAATAACTTGAAAATCTGTTACAGCAGGGTGGCTGGGGAATCTGAGCAAGTTCTCTAAATATCACAAAATCTAAAATTCATGATATGCAAAAATCTATTCAAATTCTACAAACAGAAGAAACAAAACAAAAAACAACAAAAACAGTTCACGAAAAAGACTAAAGGACTTTAAATCAGAATTAAATCCCTCAAGAAAAAATTACCTTCTGTACAAAATGAGAGATGTTTCAAGAAGAGAACAAGACAAGAAGAATGAGGAAAAGGGAAACAGCTGAAGAATGTGAATTGAAGCCTGATGTTACAAAGCAAAATAGTGTGACAAAAAAGAAAAAAGTTTTTCCCCAAAGTATATTCGTGGAAGAATCATTGAGTGTAACAAGCACTGTCTGCTGCTGAAAATAAAATGAGACGGAGCAAGGTAACAACCTCATTGAAAAGAACCAACATTTGGAAAAGGAACCAGCATTAATTCAGCTCAGTGTAAGGTAGCTCTGCTCTTTTAGGTCAGTCTGAGATTATTTCACCATGGCCCTCTACTGGGTCAATGACCACAGAATGCAGTCTTTCTGAAGGCATGAAATCTGATGAACTCAGTGAGTCTTCTAAATTGCTCCCAGAAGGACTTCAAAGGCTGAGGAAATCAATGCAGAAAAAAGGAGCAACAATTAGAAGCATCAAGAAAGAGAGAAAGATCACAAGAGATTGATTCAATTGCTGCCATCTCTGAACCAGAAAGAAAACGTGAACAAACCAATTCAGAAATTAAGCAGCTAAAGGAGAAACAAGATGTTTTACAAAATCTATTAAGAAAAAAAGAGGGGGTGGGGGTGGGGTCCAAAGGGGGGGAAAAAAAAGAGCTCTTATTCAAAGCAATATGTGACAAATTTCTTCAAGTGAAAATGAACTTTTGAGGTAGATGGTAACCAATCTAAACAAGGAGACTACTGAATCTTGAAGTCAACATATGGAAAATCAAAGAGGGAAATGAAAAAATAGTAGAAACTTCACAGGAAAAGCAAACAGAAAATCAAGCACTATAAGAGACAAATTGTTGGCTTTTTATGGTGGAAAAAAATTAGAATATGTTGCAATAACAAAAAAGATCCATGTTTTAGAGTAATTATTAAAAAAAGAAAAAGAAAAAAGAACAGGGGAAGATGATGGAATTAAATCAGCTCTTAAAGGCAGTCATATTACTCCGTAGCAGAGTTATGTTTCATCAGGAGGGAAATGAAGTCCTGTTTGCACTGAAACAGAAACAAAGGGAAAACTGTGTTTTACGAGGAGGTGGTTCAGTATTTATGTGATAAAGAATTACACTTAAACCGGGAGAGAGAGAGATCCCTTAACCATGCTTTAGGATCACAAGATTTCCCTTTGCCAGAAGCCTGGGCTATAGAAGATGGAGCAGCTAATCTGAGAAGAAAAATCAGTGTTGTAGGAAAAGCCAGATTCACCTTCTAATGAAAGCCATGGACTCAGTCAGTAGGTAGAGTCATTGCAGGAACAATGGAATATTGTCACCAAGGATAAAGATGAAAGTGCATTACAGCTTTCTGTCTCAGAATCAAGAAAAGCAGTGTGCTCACACATTAGCTAACATAAAGTTGGTACTAGCCGAATGGATACAGAAGGCAGACAGTCTAGATGGAAAACTGAGGTGCTTCAGGGGTATCTAGATAAAACGAATGCTGGCTTGTATCAGAAGGAAGAACAAATTAAAGAATTTAACAAAATGAGGTCCAACAGGAAGTACTGGATAACATATAAAAAAAAAGAAATTAATTAACTTACTATGTAGCACAGAAGGAAAGTCGACAGAGTCCAAATGAGAAACCTCTTTAGAGGGTATTTTCAAACACCTAAACATGAACATCATGAAGTGTTACAATTGATAGGAAGCACCCTGCATATCAAAAGTGAAGAAATGGAACAGTTGTTCAATAAAGAGCAGGAGAGTGTTACTAGGTAGGTGATCAAGCGGTTTAAATAAAAAAGTGTTCCCCACATAACTCTGAGATCAATACAGCAGTTGTGCATAAAGGTTCTTTTCCAGAACTTCTTGTTAAATATCTAAAAGCAAAATTTCTTTCAGCTTTTCCAACAGCAAAACACTCTTTTGTGATATGAAGCCTTGAGATTCAACAGGAAAGACAAAACAACCTAAAAATGTGTCAATATTCAACCTTCCTGAGGAGCCATACCCAAAACAGGTGTGAATCTCTGTTTCATAGTTGTTTCTCTTATTAATCCACCTGGACTTGCAACTGGTGGTCCTTGGGCATCATCTTCTAAATTCCATTGCTAATGTTTTGCACAGATATTCACCTTTACTACTCCCACCTGACAAGAGTGTTCAAGTTGTCCTGAAAGACCTTCCAAAGCAAAGGGTAAAATGGCACTCTGAAACAGTGGACTTTAAGGAAAAGGCACATATTTACTTTTGCAGTTTTATTTTATTTAATAAAAATATTCTTAATAATTAAAAATGTAAGTGTCATCATTAATCAAATGAAGTATTTCAATATAATCCTAAACTGTAGTTTCAAAGAGGCCCCATATCATCTATTCTAATGGCTCTTCAATGCAGACATTGCCTCTCCAACATTCCTAGCTGGTATGGCTATAGCGCCACTCCAAAATCCACAAGAATTCCTATCTTTATCTTGAAAATCAATTAATTATTAGGCCCCATAATCTTAAGGCTAGAAGTCTCATAGCTAGAAGATAAGATACAAAATACAAGTTTTCTTTCCTGAACCCAAATCACAATTACATGAGAATATGTAGCAAGGTAAGAAATAAAAAATAAAAAAGTTGAAACTAAGCATATTAGAAAACTTAAATATATATTTCACCAACCAAAACAGTCTTAAAATGAAATACAGCTAAACAAGGCAAGTAAATACTGAAGTATTTTAAACTCTTAAGAATTAAATAAAGACATACAAATGAGAACTAAAAAAGAAACAATGCCATAAACATCATGGGAAAGCCTCCTATCTGAAATAAGTACTTGATCTGAAACTCCCAACTAATTAACACCAGGAATAATAGCTTTGAAATAAATGCCCTTCAGATTGTAGCTATTTTCTCCCCAAAATAAAGACTTAGTTTTAAATCTCTTATTAGAGCTTATAATGTATGGTACATTCACTTTGACCTATTTTACAACGTCAGAGAAAAGTTAAGCAGTGCCTAACACACTTCATATCTCATTTTAAAGCCATTTTAAAATGGTCCATTTGAGGCCTACTTCAAATTAAATATATTTTAGTTTTAAAAGGAAAAAAAAAGACTTGCCTTTTTTATTTTTAAACTGTGATAACTAAAACTCTAAGGCTTCCACTAAGGAGAGCTTGGGTTAAATTTACCACAAAACATTCTAATTTTATAAAAATCAAATGTAAACCTTAATCACTGTAAACTTGAAGTCTCTCGGTCTTTTTTTTTTTTTTTAAATATATTTTATTGATTTTTTACAGAGAGGAAGGGAGAGGGATAGAGAGTTAGAAATATCAATGAGAGAGACATCGATCAGCTGCCTCCTGCACCCCCCCTACTGGGGATGTGCCTGCAACCAGGATACATGCCCTTTACAGGAATGGAACCTGGGACCTTTCAGTCCGCAGGCCGATGCTCTATCCAAAGAGCCAAACTGGTTTCGGCTCTCAGTCTTCTTAACCAATAAGCACTGATCTCAAAAAAACAAAAAACAAAAACCAAAAAAACATTTAGGAGCTGCAAAGTGATTTTTACATTTTAAAAAATGCTTAATGAGAGAAATGATGATATTAATCTAAGTTTATCGATGATATTACCTTTTCTAATATTACCTTTTTCTCTTCTGTTTCACTACTGGATGCTCTTGTCCTAAGTTTCACAGAGCCTTCTTTAAAAATATCTCCAAATCCAATCCCTCTAATTTTCTTTGGCTGTGTCACTGATCCAGGCGAAGTTTCATTCCCATTCCCCTGAGATGGGAAAGACAAGGTGGGCCCAGTCCAAATAGTTTCTGAAAGAATAATTCGTTTTTGAAGAATTACATGAAGATTTTGATACTCCCCTTCAATAGTGTTTATATTCTATGCCTCCTAATAAAAAATGTCAAATAAAAATAATAAATGAAGTTACTGAGTACTAACATATCCAAAAAAAGTAAGATGTACTTTAGTCTGATATTTTTCTAGATGTTGTGTGACACAATAACAATTTAGGTATTTTCAATTAGTGAAATGCTAATTAAGAAATCTACGGAATCATAATATTACAAAATTCTTAACAAGAGCATGTCAAATTTACAGCTCTGTGCCCAGCCAGTGTGGCTCAGTGGTTGAGCATTAACCCATGAACCAGGAGGTCAGGATTAGATTGCTACTGGGAGTTATGGGCTCAATCTCCAGGGTGGGGTTTGCAGGAGGAAGCCAATCAATGATTCTCTTCTCACCATTAATGCTCCTATTTCTCTCTCCCTCTCCCTTCCTCTCTGAAATTAACAAAAATATATATTTTTTAAATTTACAGCTATGGGCAAAGATATGAAATGTAAGACTAAAGCATTAAAAGAGATAAAGTTAATCATTTTTAAAAGTTGTATTATTCAATCTAATCAAAGTTAGGGTAAGTTTCCAAATACAAAAACTGGTAATATTAGAAAATTATCTTAAAAAGTCAACAGTTCAAGAACTATCCTTTTAACTCATGGATAAAGTAATGTAAGTCCATGAAATTTTACATTATAATGGTAAAAATATTAAAGAAAGCCTAATGTGATATAGGTAAGAATGTTGTTTCTATGTTCAGTAGCAAAGGTTCTTATTCAAAATCTTCAATGAGTCCATGACCAATCCCAAGGAAAACTGTGTACTTTTTCAGTTCATTTTTTCTAGGTAAAAGCACAGCTCATAACAAATTCTCAAAGGGCGTTATAATCTAAGAAATTAAGTTCTAAAGTAAATCATCAAAGAAAATTCAAGAATCATTTCCCTAAAAATCCATGATTATCAGCTTATTGATATTTAACAGTAAGAAAGAAATGAGTAATAATTAAAATGGTAGTACCATTTATTCCTGGCTTAATCTGTACAGGTACTTTTTAAGCACTATCCATGAATTATATCTAATTTATATAACTACCCATAGGCTTAACATTAGCATGATTACTCCTCATTTTGAAAATAAGTAAACTGGCAAAGAAATGTTGAAAACTTTCCCAAGACCAGGGTAACAAAGCCAACATTTGAATGTAATTCTAGATGACCCCAAAACCATTTTAAATAATTTAGTATAATGATTCAATAACAAAGCTTCTTGAGCCCCAAACCTGGTAGCCACAGGCTCTTTTCAATCATTCACATTTCCCATCATCACACGGTGCAGTTCTTTATATCACCTATTTAGCTCCTATTCTACATCTAACCCACTTTTCTTCATTCCTACGATCACTCCTCTAGTTTAAGCTGATATTATTTCTACCTTAATCATCAAAACATTCTCAGCTAATCTCCTTATCTAGTCTTTACTCTTCTCTAAACCACTTTCAACAATGTAACTAAACCAATCTAAAGACACAATCTAATCATTTCACTCTTGGTGCATGGATTTAACATTTTTTAAATGCTTTTCTTTTTAAGTTAAATCTTTATTATTCAGATTATTACATGTTTCTCTTTTTTCCCCTCCATAGCTCCCCTCCAACCGGCTCTCAACCCTCCCTCTACGCTTACCTCCCTCCCATTGACCTCATCCATAGGTGTATGATTTTTGTCCAGTCTCTCCCTGTACACCCCTCACCCTTCCCCCCTGAGAATTATCAGTCCACTTCCTTTCCTTATTCTGTTGATCAAATTTTTAATTCACTTAATTTTTAGATTCACTTGTTTAGTTATGTATTTGTTGTTCATAATTTTTTATCTTTTTCTTCTTCTTCT